>ML438681.1:38056-62770 GCA_005239525.1 Nicotiana knightiana | reverse complement strand
CGCAGGTGCGGCCATTTGACCGCAGGTGCGACCCCAGACTTTTTAGTGGGTTTTCGCACCTGCTATGATAGTTCCGCAGGTACGGTCCCAGGGGCGCAGGTGCGGAATTGCTGGGCAGAAAAGGGGTAGAACCGAGGGCTTATGTTATTTTCACCATTTTCGAATTAGGGAGATCGGGAGAGGCGATTTTTTGAGGATTTTGCACCTGGATAATTTGGGTAAGTGATTCCTATCCATTATAGACCAATTTCCATGTGTTCCAATCTTAAATCCAACCTTTAGTTTTGAAAATTTTGGGTAGAAAATGGGATAAACTTCATAGACCAAATTATTGAGTTTTGATTGGGTTTTTAACCTCCGATTTGAGAGATTTTCATATGTTTAGACTCGTGAGTGAATGGGTGTCCAAAAAATATAATTTTTACCCGATTCCGAGACGTGGGCCCAGGGAACTTTTTGGGCGAATTTCCTAATTTCGCGTATTAGCTTCGGACCTATTAATTATTTTGTTTCCTTGTGATGATATTTACTCTATGCAATCGAATTGTCTATATTTGGGCCACCCGGAGTTGGGTACTTGTGGCAAGAGCATGGTATTAAGTTGATTAGCACAATCGAGGTAAGTATCTTGCCTAACCTTGTGTGGGGGAACTACCCCTTAGGATTGAGTCTTCTATGTTGATTGTAGTCTGCGTACGCGAGGTGACGAGTGTGTACTCAAACTTATTTGCAAATAGATTCCCCGTTAGGGAGTTTTGGGTCCTTATGTTCCCCGTATATGAATTGAACTTGTTATATCTAAATTCCTGATTCCTAATCTCATCTCCTCCTGTTCAAGTTAGAAGTACTTGCCTAGCATGCCTTGTTTCTTATATGATCTTAATTGACTTAAATGAAGACTTTATTTTTCTTACCGTTATGCTATGTCTTCCTTCATATGCTGCCTATTTACTGAGCATTGTTCAAACCGAGTTTATTCGATGAAGCTAATTGTCTAAGTGAGATTGGTTATAGCTGATTCCCTTGCCGGGATGATTTAGTTTCTTGGTTGCGAACATGAATGTATAGAATCGTTGCTATATTTGTCTTGTTTTCCCCTTGTTATGTTGTTCTCTCTTTGTGCTTGGCATTCCTCTCAGTGGCTACTTCTTATGAGCGAGTTGTTACCATTTTTGTGACTTAAGTCTTTGTATTGATTTGCTCATCGAACTTTGTATTCAGCCTTGTTTGCTTTCGCGACGGTTGTGGCAATATATGTTGTCTCTGTCGCATTCTGGTTGTTTTCCTCAGTGGCTGCATTGCATATTTACATTGGGACTACGGACAGAGATCCGGGAGCTTTTCCTCTGTACTGCATACATATTTAAATTGGGACTACGGACAAAGATCCGGGAGCTTTCCCCCTGTACTGCATCGCATATTTAAATTGGGACTACGGACAGAGATCCGGGAGAGTTTCCCCTGTGCTGCATTGTGTATTTAAATTGGGACTACAAACAGTGATGCAGAAGCTTTCCCTCTGTACTTCATTGCATGACAAATTCTGATNAAAAGTATAGCTGAAAAGCAATTATCTCCAGGAAAAGTTATGTCTAAAGGACTTCTTTTCGAAAGTATATTTGAAAAATATTTGTCTTGCAGAATGATGATATTTGAAAGAGCAGTACTTGGGAAAATATATTTTGAACATAACGTGTTTTGATGATATTTGAAAGAGCAGTATTTAGAAAAAATATATTTTGAACATCACGTGTTTTGATGATATTTGAAAGAGCAGTACTTGGGAAAATATATTTTGAACATCACGTCTTTTGATGATATTTGAAAGAACAGTACTTGAGAAAATATATTTGAACATCACGTATATTGATGATACTTGAAAGAGTAGTATTTTGAAAAGTGTATTTGAACACCACGTATTTGAAGAGACTATGTTATAAATATTTCTCTTTATAGAAATATATAAATATACATTCAGAGAAAGTATGTTTCAAAGAAGAAATTTCTCTATTCCGAAATGATTATATCTTTAAAGTTTTCAAAATGAACTCATGATTTAAAGGCTTTCACTCGAAGGTTTGACTAGTTTTATTAAGTTATTGGCTAAGGCCTGACGTGAATAAATTGATGCAGTGTTGAGTTTNAAATCGTTAGATAGATATTTTGTTTCGGTCGTTTATACATCTATGCCTTTTTACTTATTAGACCGGTGGTGTCTTGACTAGTCCTCGTCACTACTTCACCGAGGTTAGTCTTGATACTTACTGGGCACCGCTGTGGTATGATCATACTACACTTTTGCACATTTTTGTGTGTAGCTTCAGGTTATGGTTGTTGGTAGCTGCGCAGATCGTTGCTGAGGAGACTCAAGGTAACCTGCTGCTGCGTTCGCATGCTTCGAAGTCACCTTCCTGTTTTATTTTTATTCTACTGTACTTACTTATTCCTAGACAGTTGTACTTAGATTTGACACAAAGATTTCGTAGAGCTTATGACTTGTATTTACCAGGTTTTGGGAAGTTGTAAACTCTGTCAAGAATTCTATTTCGAAATTTTCAAAAATTCTACCTTATTGTTGTTGTTCAGTGAAAATGTTAGGCTTACCTAGCCCCTAAGACTAGGTGTCATCACGATACCCAACCGAGGGAAATTTGGATCATCACAAATATTAATAATAATTTTAATAATATAAGATTTTGTAATAGTAGTAATAACTTCAATAATTTTAATTATAATAAATAGTAGTAAATAACTAATAAAAAAAATAGAGCATTAGATTATTAATGACTAGGGAGCACCAGAAAATTAATCAGAAGAAAAATCGGACAAAATTGAGTATCAACAAGTAACAATTATGCTTTTTCTCGTATTCCCATCCTCGCGTTGTGTTTATGTGATTTGTAGTTCCAGGTCTTCTTGACCCACACATATATATGTTCGCGGGTGGGAAAGTTTCTCTATTCTTATGGATCTGGTTGTGCGCCTCCACAATGCTATGAAACAACATTATGGATCAGGCCGTACGACTACGATAGTATTAGGAGATGAATCTATAGATCGCGTCGTATGATCTTGGCCGTATACACTATTATTATGGATCGGACTGTACGATCTCGGCAGAATTCATGTGTAATATTCGATAACGATCAGAGTACATATGAGTTGTTTTCTGGCTTGAAATTTGGCATTGTCTCTGTTATTCTTGTTCATTCGAGATATCATATGATATTTGATGATTTCATAATAATCTTTATGTTGAAAATCATGTTATTTATATTTACCTGTTTCATTTCATACATGTCTACTCTGTACTTTGTTATTGGACCACTAGTAAGTATCAACGTCGATCCCTTATCACTACTTCGAGGTTAGACTAGATAGTTACTAGGTGCGCTTACGTACACTACACTTGTGCACTAATTGTGCAGGTACTTCAGGTGGTCACTCGGGTGCGTAGACGCACTACTCGGAGTCTTAGAGGTGAGCTGCTTTCCATGCTTTGATCCACATCACCTAGAGTCTATTTTCCCTATGTTTATTTGTTTCTGTTTATTTTCATTCTAGACAGTAGTTATAGTGGTTTTGCATGTTCAACTAGATGCTCATGCACTTGTGATACCGAGTTTTGGGGATTCTTAGTAGATGTTCATGATTGTACCTTATATTATCATCATTTCACTTTATGTGACTTAGTAGGAATGAAAAGTAAAGACTGGTTTCCAAACTTAATTCCGCTTTATTAATGTAATGCTTGATTCTAAAATTTTTATGAACGAATAATTATATTGGAGGTTCACCATTGACTTGCCTAATGGTAGCGTTGGGCGTCAACACGACCTATGGTGAAAATTGGATGGTGACAACTATACGTAAATTCCTTTCTGTAAAAATAAATAAATAAAAGAACAATTTACATTTATAGTAATAATGATTTTGACCCTGCTTTTTATTCATGCACATCTCGTCACCAGATTTCAAAAAGCTCATTCTATTTCGTCTTTAGGTATTCCACATTCTTCTCACATTATAAAAAAATCTCATTGTTGAAGATTGAAGGTTGAGGATTTTAATTCCTTAAATCAAATGGTTGTTGCGAAATCTTGATCACATCTTTGGGAAGCTAAATCTAAAACTTGAGCTTATTCAGAGAAGATTTGGTGTGGTTTGGATCGGATTTAGCTGACTTTATATCTGTATATATCTTCATGTATATCCATGTGTATGCACATGTATATTAGTGTATATATTCTTGATAATTCAAGTATCGAGTATGTAGACATGTAATTTTTTACCCTCCCCGAGATTTTACACACTTTAATGTTAAATATTTTGTTTAGTCCTAATACCTCTTTTACTTTATTTTAGCACAAAAATTGAAAATTACAAAAAAATAGTTCCATATTTCTCTATTTAATTCACGTATAATGTATTTTTAGAATTATAAATTACTTTGAACCTATTTTGTTTTAACATAATCTTTAAAAATACAAAAAAATAGTTTCAACTTTAATTTTTAGTTTCATTTTAAATATAATAATTTAAAAAAATCAATTAAGAGTTATTTTATATTTTCTTACGAGTATTTTAGAAGTAAATTAAATTTTCAGCTTTTACTTAGCCCAATTTTGTAGAATCTCTTAGCTCAAATTGAACTCTTGCAAGAGGCCCAAAGTGAATGGCCCATTCCTAAGCCCAGGGGCTTTTGCATCCGTACTCACTTTTTGTGCAACGTTTTAACTTATACCCGTTTTGTAAAAAAAATTGCATCTGTACCCGCTTTTGCGCATAACTTCAGCATGCGGGACTGAAATAGCAAAGGCAATCACGCAAAACTTCAGCATTCTAGTAGACGGGCCTGAAGTAGCTTGCGAACTTCAGCTCTAGAGCTGAAGTTCTTCAGCTCTAGTAAATGGGGAACTTCAGCTCTAGAGCTGAAGTTTTTGTCTTTGTAAATGGGGAACTTCAGCATACGGGGATGAAGTTCCCCAGTTATAAAGACAAAAACTTAAATGGGGAACTTCTGCATACGGGGCTGAAATTCCCAAGTTTTAAAGACAACAACTTCAGCATACGTTGCTGGAGTTCCCCCAATTACACTAGGGAACTTCAGCTCTAGAGCTGAAGTTTTGTCTTTTGTAAATGGGGAACTTCCGCATATGGGGCTGAAGTTCCCAAGTTATAAAGACACAACTTCAGCATACGGGGCTGAAGTTCCCCAGTTTACAAAGACGAAGTTCTCTAGAGCTGAAGTTTTGTCTTTGTAACTAGGGAACTTTAGCCTCGTATGCTGAAGTTGTTGTCTTTATAACTTGGGAACTTCAGCTCTAGAGCTGAAGTTTGTAACTGGGAAACTTTAGCTATAGAGCTGAAGTTTTGTTTTTCTAACTGGGGAACTTCAGCCCCGTATGCTGAAGTTTTATCTTTATAACTGGCGAACTTCAGCTTAACTGGTGAACTTCAGCTCAGCGAGGGAAAATGGGGCTGAAGTTATTTAAAAATTGGGTACAAGTTTAAAAAGTTAGTATAGGTTAAATGGGGGCGATCAAAAAGGGTGTCCCGCGCAATTTTTACCCATAACACCCTAACACTAATACACCCTTAGAAGACCCACTCCTTCTTCGGGAACCGGACACACAATAACCTAACGGACCCTAAGCAAAAAGAAAGGAGAATCCCTTCATCTTCACTAAAAAAAAAAGAGCCGCTAGTCCACCTTCCCCACCGGTTGCTCATCGCCGGACCTCCCACCGACGACACACCTTCTTACACACACCCCTCCTCCCCAAAGAACACATAACCATACGCACACAGGGAGAAGAGAAACAACCGCACACTCCTCCTCCTTGAACTCCACCGGAAAATCTGGCCATCCCCTCCTTCCACAGCTACCGCCTACCAGCCAAACAACCACCAACTCCACCATATTCCAGTGAGCTTGAGTTTCGGATTCGTCGTAGGCTCCGGTCGAGGTTTCCTGCTTCTCTTTGGTGATTCCATTTGAAATACTTGTTGCTGATTCATTCAGTTTGGCTCGATTCACCTTCTGTAATTGCTAAAATGCTATTAATTGGAAAGCTAATTTCAGAATTCCATTTTTGCCGTCAACGACCTTTGCGTGTACTGCTCGGAAGATATTTTAATTGGAAAATCTCAACTAAAAGGTTTGATTCTTACTTTGTCTTTTGAATGCTTATTGTGATTCTTATGGATGTTGGGTGAATATGGAATGCACTCTAATTGTTTTCTATGTTTGACTGTTTTGTGTGCAATTTGATTCCTTATTTAGTCCATTTTCTAGTTTGTAATCTTTATATCTAAGAACTGGTTAAACCTCCTAATTGATTTCATGAAAATGACATAAATGGGTTAATGTAGTTAAAATTTGTGTGAGTTTGGTCATAGTGATATCTAACATTTTGAATTAAACAAGTTAATGAAAGAGTATTTGCTGGCATGGAGTTAATGACGTTCTGTTGTTAGGAATTGAAGGAAGATTTTTGGCTCAATATAATTCGTGCTGCTATTCTATTCTCGTTTCATTAATTGAACCGCTAGGAGTATGCTTAGGCCGGTTTCATTGGGTAGGCAAACCGTAGGTTACATTTTGAGTGCACGACCATCAAAGAGTCTAATTAATTAAAGTATTGTGATTATGGGTACGGTTCCCGTGACATAGTCATAGAGATGTAACTCCAAACTTCGGGTGCACGCTGGCGTGACTCGACCCCTAATTTCAAATTAATAAAATAAACACGTTGTGGATCATGGGTACGGTCTCGTTACATAATTCACAATGTGCAATCGAATAGTTAGTTGTATAATAATTGGATTATTAAAAGAGGTTTAAAAGGAATAAAATGCACGTAGGTTTCAAACAATGTTTCAAAATCAGATAAATAGGCCAATAATAATAGTTGAACGACCGTGGTAAAATCACGGAACCTGGGAATTCCTAACATCTTCTTCCGAGTTAACAGAATTTCTTACCCGGATTTCTATGTTCGCAGACTGTAAAACAGAGTATAAGTTTTTCTCGATTCGGGATTTAAACCGGTGATTTAGGACACCGTAAACTATTCCAAGTGGCGACTCTGAATTTTAAATAAAACAATCCAGTTTCGATTGTCACTTAAATTGAAAAAACTCCCTTATACCCTTTCGGGGTAGTAAAAAGGAGGTGTGAGAGCTCTAGCGACTCTGCTGGGGACCGAAACCAGAATCTCTGGTTCAAGATTCAAGAATTCGAGCTTAGAATAATTGTTATATGTTGGCTTTATTCATTACCTGATTTGATTTACATGTTTGGGCCTAATGTGCTAAATGGTTCTTTTTACCGCTTTGATATTATCTGAACTGTATACAAACTACTACGAAATCCCTCTTTTCTATCTTCTGAGGAGTGCACGCTGGCGTGGCTTCTTTCTGTTAGTGTCATATCCCAATTTAGAAGGAGGTTCGGACAAGTTGCAAAGCCGGATGATCTTTTGGTTACCGGTACGCTGCCCCCCTCGGCTTGAGTTGTCCGCTCGGGTAAGCCAGGTCTAGAACAATACACCCAGGTTTTAAACGTAGAATAACTCAGCCTCATGTCGGATCCCTAGTAGCAACGTTTGTTTGCATCACGTGCATTTTACTTTGTAGACTCAACACAGGGGTTGGGTCTGTCTAGGACAGGTGTACCCAAAATAACAGACCATCTTGGTGCATCCTACGTGCTACATGTTGCATTTATTCAAGGGTAAAAGCATCATTTGGCGAACCAATGATAGTTGAGGGCAAATGAAAAAAAAAGAGAAGAAAAAAAGGAAAAAAAGAGGTGAAGTGTGAAAATAAAGCAAGTAGGCCCAGTTATGTTTTTGTTACATTTTTTATTAATAAAAAGACAAAAAAACTTGTAAAATTCAAAAGATTTTGCACTTTTTTCATCTTTTTTTTTTGAAAATCAAAAATAAAAAATAAAAAGAAAAAAGAAAATCCAAAAAGATTTTGCATGTTTCATCATTTTCAAGGAAAAGACAAAAAATATATTCTCTAAATTAGTTTTTTTATTCTCGCCCGTATCCAATCTGCCCGAACTACGCATACCTGATTCTCATCTTTCAGGGCTTGATACGTAGGCAACTCACATAGGGTCCGGTCTTCCTAGTAAATCTTTGGTTCTTGGCTTTGCGGGGTCTTAGCCAAATTTTGCACTTCTAGCCATCTTTTGGCCAAATAAGCCATTTTGCAAAAATAGCCTCAATCATGTCTTGCATACGTCCAGTAGGGAGTGTTATTGTCTCACTTAGTGTTGGTTTAAAGTTTTCTCATACAGGTGTGTATTTACTTACCGGAGTTTGAGCATGACAGACACCCCAGGATCACTGCTTTCAGGAGCTGCTCGAGAAGACATTTTATGTTTTTGAGTCAATCGTTCATGTTTTACTTTCTAGTCTTGTATAGTAGTATTCAGTCTTTTAGGTGATGTTAAAGTTTGTAATAGTCTGGTTAAGTATGTCTAGTATTTTGTTATTGTATTTCTTATTTTATATTTGAAAATGTGTTACAAGTCAAAAACAAAAAAAAAAAAAGAAATTTTGCGTTTTTATATTTTCATTATAAGTTTTCTTTAGAATACTAATTCTAGAAATAAAAATTTTTTTCTTTGAGATTGTTTTTCCTTTAGGCAATCAATATCAAAATATTTTTTTTTTTATATTTCCTCTAATATATTAGGACCAAAATAAAAAAAAGAAAGAAAATTTTCTTTTAGTACCTCTTAAATGTTTTCTTTAAGATATTAATTCCAAAAATCCAAATTTTTTTTTGAGGTTCTTCTTTGGGAAATCAATGAAAATGAAAAAATAAAAATCTTTTCTTTTTTACTATAACTTTAGGAAATTGTACATAGAATAAATAACATACCTTATTTACTGTTTATCTTTAAAATTTCTCCTTTAAGTAATTAAAAAATTGAAATCCAAAAATAGTTTTTTTTGTTTGTTTTTTTATCTTTTTCATTTCTCATTTTGAAGTCTTTCTTCAGGGATATCAAATGAAAATTCGAAATATTTTTCTTTGGTTTATTGTTTGGACTTCATTTCAGGAAAAAGAAGAATCAAAAAAAATATTTTTTCTCTTCTAGGGTTTTTCCTTAATAATTTCTCATAGAGTGTTTGTTTCAAAAAAAAGAAAAGCAAAAAATATAGGATCGTTAAACTTGAGTTAGGAATAGGTTATAGAACATTAAATCTCGAAAATAAAATAAAAAAAGAAAAAGATTTGCTTCTTTTATTTCTCTTTTCTCATTAGAGTAGTCATTAAGGTAAAAAAAAGGAGAATGTCAGTTTGTTTACTTTATTCCCGATCTTCCCGAA
Organism: Nicotiana knightiana; assembly: GCA_005239525.1. Lineage (NCBI taxonomy): Eukaryota > Viridiplantae > Streptophyta > Magnoliopsida > Solanales > Solanaceae > Nicotiana > Nicotiana knightiana. The sequence goes on along the minus strand of ML438681.1, from coordinate 53,414 downwards.
CTACGCAAAGACCTGATTCATGCAGGGTCATGATACGTAGGCAACCTACATAAGGTTCGATCGAATCATTTCTTATTTATCAAAAGAAAAAAGAAAAAAAAGAGGAAAAAAAAGAGGGGTGAAATTATGGGACGTGAGAAATGAGAGGAAAGAAAAAGAGTGATAATTAGAAAAAAAGAGGAAGGAAAATGATCAAGCAAGTTCTAGAAAAGCAAAGAAAGGAGAGGTTGAAATGAACAAATTGGGATGATGTCAACTGACCTTTGTACCCTTGAAATCATTTTAGAACCGATAACTGTGACTAGGTGCATTGCACATAAAGTGAGATTATCTTATGTTAAATGCCCTAACACTAACGTGCTGGCTTCATTTTGTTATATTCATATCAGGAGGATGGTCGGTTTGTGGTTTTTAAAGTGGTAACTCTTCTCTACAACATAAAGTCAAAAGGCAATGGCAGACAACAACAGAATTGGGTTGGTTGATACCGGTGCCCGAAAGCAGTTGGTTGAACAGGACATTGGTTTGGCCGATGAGGTAAGGATGTTGAGACAACACATGACGGACATGTATCAGGCATGAATGACTTGGAGAGCACCACCCCCGCCACCACCTAGCTTCTTAGATGCTGCCCTTACCCAAACTCTGGTCGTAGTACCAGATGATCCCCCATACTCTCCAGGAAAAGAAGGGCGAGATGGGATACCCAGGAGGTTGAAAGGCATAGAATAGTCCTTAAAGAACAAGAAAGGAATGGGAGACCAAGGTAGCATGGCTTACAAAGAATTGTCTGTGTCCCCTAACGTCCGCCTGCCCGCGGGATTTAAAGTGCCAGAATTTAACTTGTATGATGGGTGTGGAGATCCGGTAGCCCATTTGAGGGATTATTGCAGTGAAATGAGAAGTGTTGGCGAGAAAAATGATTTGTTAATGGCGTATTTCAGTGAGAGCTTGACTGGGGCAGCTTTGGAATGGCATAATCGTCAAGATATCAGTAAATGGCTTACATTGGGTGACATGACTCAGGATTTTGTTCGATACTTTCAATACAAATCAGGTGTTATCCCAGACCGATCCTCCTTATCTAAAATGGAAAAGAAGCCGGAGGAAAACTTTAGGGAGTTTGGGCTCAGATGGAGGGAGCAAGCTGCTCGAGTCAGTACCCCGGTTGGTGAAGAAGAAATGATTGAGTTTTTCCTACAAGCCCAGGGGCCCACCTACTTCAGTCATTTGATCCCGGCCTTGGGAAAGCTGTTCAATGATGTGTTAAAAATGGGGGAGCTAGTAGAAGAGGGAATCAAGTCAGGAAAAATCATGAGTTGTTCGAAAGACATTCAGAACATCCTAGTAAGCTTGGGTGGAAGAAAGAGAAAACAGAAAAGATGATCCAATGGGCTTTCCTGATCAACACTTCAAGCCTCGACATCGTCCCTGTGGATATCCTTGAGCACCAGATGACCCTCCCCAATGCTAGTTCTCTCCACAGAACCCCCAAAGTCATACATCACTTTCCCAGTACCCAGCTCCACAAAATGCCTATCTACCCCAACGAGCCTACATAAAACCCACTAGATTAGGTTTCCGGCCCAATCAAGCATTTAAGAACGAGAGGTTATGGAAGAAGAAAACCTTCACTCCATTGGGAGAGTCATATGCCAGTTTGTTCCAGAGGCTAAGGAAATTGGACATGTTGAAGCCGACCCAGCTAAAAATGCCAAACCCTCTTCCAAAGAAGTTTGATTTTTCTCAAAGGTGTGCATATTGCTCAGATGCTCCGGGGCATGACATAGAGAAGTGTTGGAATCTGAAGAATGCGATTCAGAAGCTTATTGATGCAGGCGACATTGTCGTGCAAAATCCAGATGCAGCAGACACCAGCCAGAGTCCATCGCCTGTGCATAATGATACGCATATGGTGGGTATGATTTATTTTGAAAAGGAATGTGAGAGTTCTTCTGGGAGCCTCAGAGGTCCACATGCTGCTAAGATCTCAGCGCTATCAGAGGTTGATCTTAAGAACAAGCCGGAAAAAGGAACCCAAAAGCAATTTGTTAAGAACAGTGTGATGAAGACTTGTGAAGGTCCTAGTATTGCTGATGGAGAATTCAGTGGCTAAGATACCATGCTTGGTAATTGGAAAGATGCTCCATTTCTTGGTCAGCCGGAGAGGAGTTTTGGTGGTTTAGTTTGTTGTCATTTCTGTTGTCCGGGTTATTTCAGGGTTGTAATCTGGATATTGTCTTGTGACTCAAACCCTTCTATCCTTTTATTTTGTCTAGTTCCTTTAGTCGTAGTATATTATTTAGTGTTCTCTAGGTTTATTTTAGGGTTGTACCCCAGTTTATTTTTCTTGTTTTGTTGTTCAAACCCTTTCACCGTCTGTCTAATGCAATTCTCTGTTTTCTGCTATTTCTAGTCATTTTTGTTTAGTTCTCTTCTCCTTTTGAAAGTTCTTTTCATGCTGGTTCTAGTGACATGACATGCACGCGTAATTCTCAGCCCGTTTTAAAAGTCAGTTTAGTCATGAAGCAATGAAACAATGTTGAAGAGGTAGGGACATTTTGAGGGAAATAAGTAAAGGCATTTTGAGATCATTTCAAGCCCGAATTGTGTGAAACTGGGGCATATAGAACATAAAGAAACCCTATTGAAATGCATCATGCCGCATCGGGATGAAGCTAACGGCAAGTTTGCCCAAACTGACAGGGGCCGTTCGTGGTAATGAGAGTGAGGGTGTTGTCCAATGGTGCTTTGTAGCTAACAGATGTAGAAGGCGAATGTGTGGATATGGTTATCAAGTCTGGTACAATCAAAAGATGTTACAGATGTTTTCCTTCGTTTGTTTAATTGTGTAGTTTGCACTTGGCATGTTGTGGAGATTGGAATGACGAAGGCATTTTGTTCTGCTATCTAAACACTTTATCCTTCGTTACCCCTTTGAACCTTATTTATTTTCTTTCATACCCCTCTTTCTGAATCAGTAGCAAAGATCAGAAGCGCAAGCGCGAAAGATAAGTAAAGGAAAAAGAGAAAAGAAAAAAAATGAAAAGAGAGAGAAGAAAAAGAATAAGAAAAAAAAAGAAAAGAAAAGGAAAAGAAAACGAAAAAGAAAGAGAAAAACAAACAAAACAACAAAACGAGAAAAAGAAGAAAGAAAAGAAAAGAAGAGCAAGAGGAAGACAAAGGAAAGGAAAATTACAACAACAAAGTAATTTATATGACATGAAATTCATTCGACCTGATTCCTTTCAAGGATACGTAGGCAGCCTCACGGTTCGGTCCCATCTAAGTAAAAATCCAAAAGTCCCCAAGCAAAGAAACTGGGGCAGAAGTTGTGGTTGTTGTAAGAAATCTGATTCCGAAAGTTGTAATTTTGAACCCATTTGGATTGTTTTGAGCCTTTTGATACCCTTTCTTTCTAACCCTATCCAAAAGCCCATATTATGGTCCAAAGAAAGACCTTCCGATAAGTCTTCGAGAGATGCCAAAGCGAGCAAGTAGAAGTGAATCATATCAGGGGCAACACTCCGGCCCAAACAAGGAAAATGCAAAAAAAATAAGAGAGTCTTATTGGTGAAAACCCTCATGTGCATCGAGGGTGGTGAAAGCTGAGAGAAATCAAAAGATGAGAGAGTCTTATTGGTGAAAACCTTCATGGGCACCTTGAGGCGACTGTAAGTTGAGAGAAAGAACAAAATGAGAGAGGCTTGATGGTGAAAACTCTTCGGGCTCTACAAGTTGAATAAGGATCGTGAATCAGATTAGATAATCAGAGCATTCAAGCCCAGTTTCACGGCTTAGAGGTACAACAGGAGTTGGACATCAGATTTTCTTAACAGAATAGACCGCAGGTGCTTGTCATGGTCATTAGAGTTGGTATCCACATCTGATAGGTTTCTACCTTGTAGTTTTCTTGTTAGGAATCATCTTTTCCCTTTGTCCTTTACTCTGTTCCTTTTGTCTTGTTTACTTCATCTTCTCGAGTCTGTTTGGTCAAAACAAGTGAGAAATGACTTCAAATTTTCCGCCAGCTATCCAATTGTACAAAACGGGATCTGTCTAGCACATCAAAGTGGCATAAGTCAGGAAAGAACAACAAGCGCACTGAGTCGGTAACAATCAACACGCTTTGGGATCCATGTGAAATACAAAGGTTTGGTATATATCAATTCATGAGCAATGCAACAAATGGAGGGTGTTAGGTGAACGAATCAAAGGTATTTTCTGTGATAAGATTGACAAAGAAAGTGGTTAACCAGTGACAAGCAATGTCTTCCAAGAAAAAATGAAAGCTATTATGGCAAATGAAGGAGCAACAGACCTCAAGGCCAAGGCCAGTGGTTTAAGTCAAGAAAGAATAGCATACACACTGAGTGGGTGGCAATTGACGTTCTTTAGTATTCATGTGAGACACAAAGGTTTGGTAAATGCCAGTTCATGAGCAATGCAACAAATAGAGGATGTTCGATCTGAAAGGAGAAGAGATATTTTCTATGATAAAGATGATAGAAAAGCGGTCAGTCAATAAACAGGCAAGGTCTTTCAAGGTGAAACCAAAGATACCACAGGAAGTGAAGGAGAAACAACCCTCAAGGTCAAGGCCACAAACCAGCCACCATGTTTTAAACTCACAAGTTTTCTTAGTTTTCTTAAGTTCAGGGGCCCTGCCTGGAGAATAGGGTCAGTTGTAGTTTCCTTAAGTTCAGGAGTCCCGCCTGGAGAATAGGGTCAATTTTAGTTTCCTCCAGTTGTTAGTATTTAGTTTCCTTAAGTTCAGGAGTCCCGCCTGGAGAATAGGGTCAGTTTTAGTTTCCTCAAGTTGTTAGTCTTTAGTTTTCTTAAGTTCAGGGGGCCCGCTTGGAGAATAGTGTCAGTTGTAGTTTCTTTAAGTTTTAATCTCTAGTTTTTCTTGAGTTCAGGGGTCCCGCCTGGAGAATAGGGTCAGTTTTTAGTTAGTCAGACTCAGTTTTGAGTCTAATCAAAATGAAGCATGAAGTGACAAAAGAGGACACCGTCAGCAACAATGCTACGAGCTAACCACCAAGTTTTCAAACTAACAAGATTTCATTTGTTTGAGACATGGGCAAGAAATTTGTTTGATCTGCAGGGTTCCTCAATAAGGAAAGCATGGTTCAGGGGCAACGAATTTTCTTCTTTCAGCGGAGATCTTCCATAAAGAGAGCAGGGCTCAGGTAAGTTCATCTTCAGTTTTCAGGACCGTCCTGAAAAATGGGAGGTTTTAAATTCTCAGGACCCTCCTAGATAACGGGATTTTAATTTCAAATTTTCAAAGATTTAGGTTTTAAATTTTCAGGACCCTCCTAGATAAATGGATTTGATTTAAGTTTTCAGGACCCACCTGGAAAATGGGATTCAACTAACACTCACAAATGTTCCTGGTACAAACTGGGGCAACAAATTTTCTTTGTTTTGTCTGTTTTGTTGTGATCGCAGACACCCACCTGGAGAATAGGGTGAATTCAATACCATTTCAAGTTTCGAAAATCAGGCGTCCACCTGAAGAACAAAGGGAATATAATTCAAGTTGTGGAAATCAGGCGCCCACCTGGAGAACAAAGGGAATACAGTTTCAAGTTTCGGAAATCAGGCGCCCACCTGGAGAACAAAGGGAATACAATTCAATTTGTGGAAATCAGGCGCCCACCTGGAGAACAAGGGAATACAGTTCAAGTTGTGGAAATCAGGCGCCCGCCTGGAGTACAAGGGAATACCAGTTCAAGTTTTGGCAATCAGGCACCCACCTAGAGAACAAGGGAATACAGTTCAAGTTTATGGAAATCAGGCGCCCACCTGGAGAACAAGGGAATATAGTTCGAGTTTTGGAAATCAGGCGCCCACTTGGAGAACAAGGGAATACAGTTTCAAGTTTTGGCAATCAGGAGCCCACTTGGAGAACAAGGGAATACAATTTCAAGTTATGGAAATCAGGCGCCCACCTGGAGAACAAGGGAATACAATTCGAGTTTTGGCAACCAGACACTCACCTGGAGAACAAGGGAATACAATTCAAGTTTTGGTAATCAGGAGCCCACCTGGAGAACAAGAGAATGTAGTCCAAGTCTCGGCAGTCAGGCACGCGCCTTGAAAACAAGGGAATCCATTTCAGAATTTAATTCAGGTTAGAAATAGCAGAATCTCACGGCAGGAATGTGAGTCGACAATAGATGACCTACAAAAGTAGAACTCAATTCAAAATAAAAGAAGAAAAATAAAAAAAGAAGTATCCAAGTGCAGAAGCGGAGAGAAGATGTGAATTGCTCCAGACATGACCGAGTCACAAACTTTGCATGTCCCGCTATGATCCGAAGAGGTGAAAAAGAATGAACTAGCACATGCAGCTAGCAAATGTCAAGGTTCAAATCTAATGTCTGCATGAAGATCATTCAAGACTCAAGATCAAGCTTCAGAAGACTTATAGATAGGAATCTTGTAACTAATAGCTGACAAGCTTAGTTAGTTTTTTTTTTTGATGTAATAACAGAGCCGCGGACCGCAATCTCGATGAAACGACACCTCAATCTGCTCTCCACCTCGGTATCCTTCTCCGTCACTCTACCTACCTATGAACTACACGTGGCCTGATTCCTTTATAGCCAAGGATATGCAGGCAGCTCAGATACCAGGGCTCATGCACATTCTCATTTCTTTTAGTCTTTGGTCTCTCTAAATAAGGGTCGGGTCAAAAAACCTGTCTAGTCATTCTTTGTGTGAAAACTCTTCGCTTTTCCAGTCAAAGAGGGGCAGTTGTAGACATGTAATTTTTGACCCTCCCCGAGATTTTACACACTTTAACGTTAAATATTTTGTTTAGGCCTAATACCTCTTACTTTATTTTAGCACAAAAATTGAAAATTACAAAAAAATAGTTCCATATTTCTCTATTTAATTCACGTATAAGGTATTTTTAGAATTATAAATTACTTTGAACCTATTTTGTTTTAACATAATATTTAAAAATACAAAAAAATAATTTCAACTTTAATTTTAGTTTCATTTTAAATATAATAATTTAAAAAAATTAATTAAGATTTATTTTATATTTTCTTACGAGTATTTTAGAAGTAAATTAAATTTTCAGGTTTTACTTAGCCCAATTTTGTAGAATCTCTTAGCTCAAATTGAACTCTTGCAAGAGGCCCAAAGTGAATGGCCCATTCCCTAAGCCCATAATACCCTAACACTAATACACCCCTAGAAGAGCCACTCCTGCTTCGGGAACCGGACACACAATAACCTAACGGACCCTAAGCAAAAAGAAAGGAGAATCCCTTCATCTTCACTAAAAAAAAAAGAGCCGCTAGTCCACCTTCCCCACCGGTTGCTCATCGCCGGACCTCCCACCGACGACACACCTTCTTACACACCCTTACACACACCCCTCCTCCCCAAAGAACTCACAACCATACGCACACAGGGAGAAGAGAAACAACCGCACACTCCACCTCCTTGAACTCCACCGGAAAATACGGTCATCCCCTCCTTCCAAAGCTACCGCCTACCAGCCAAACAACCACCAACTCCACCATATTCCAGTGAGCTTGAGTTTCGGATTCGTCGTAGGCTCCGGTCGAGGTTTCCTGCTTCTCTTTGGTGATTCCATTTGAAATACTTGTTGCCGATTCATTCAGTTTGGCTCGATTCACCTTCTGTAATTGCTAAAAACGCTATTAATTGAAAAGCTAATTTCAGAATTCCATTTTTGCCGTCAACGACCTTTGCGTGTACTGCTCGGAAGATATTTTAATTGGAAAAGCTCAACTAAAAGGTTTGATTCTTACTTTGTCTTTTGAATGTTTATTGTGATTATTATGGATGTTGGGTGAATATGGAATGCACTCTAACTGTTTTCTATGCTTGACTGTTTTGTGTGCAATTTGATTCCTTATTTAGTCCATTTTTCTAGTTTGTAATCTTTATATCTAAGAACTGGTTAAACCTCCTAATTGATTTCATGAAAATATGACATAAATGGGTTAATGTAGTTAAAATTTGTGTGAGTTTGGTCATAGTAATATCTAACATTTTGAATTAAACAAGTTAATGAAAGAGTATTTGCTGGCATGGAGTTAATGACGTTCTGTTGTTAGGAATTGAAGGAAGATTTTTGGCTCAATATAATTCGTGTTGCTATTCTATTCTCGTTTCATTAATTGAACCACTAGGAGTATGCTTAGGCCGGTTTCATTGGGTAGGCAAACCGTAGGTTACATTTCGAGTTCACGCTGGCGTGACTCGACCATCAAAAAGTCTAATTAATTAAAGTATTGTGATTATGGGTACGGTTCCCGTGACATAGTCATAAATACGTAACTCCAAAATTCGGGTGCACGCTGGCGTGACTCGACCCCTAATTTCAAATTAATAAAATAAATACGTTGTGGATCGTGGGTACGGTTCTCGTGACATGATTCACAATGTGCAATCAAATAGTTAGTTGTATAACAATTGGATTATTAAAAGCGGTTTAAAAGGAATAAAATGCACGTAGGTTTCAAACATGGTTTCAAAATCAGATAAATAGGCCAATAATAATAGTTGAGCAACCGTGCTAAAATCACAAAACCTGGGAATGCCTAACACCTTCTCCCGGGTTAACAGAATTCCTTACCCGGATTTCTATGTTCGCAGACTGTAAAACAGAGTAAAGTTTTCCTCAATTCGGGATTTAAACCGGTGACTTGGGACACCGTAAACTATCCCAAGTGGCGACTCTAAATTTTAAATAAAATAATCCCGTTTTGATTGTCACTTAAATTGGAAAAACTCCCTTATACCCTTCTGGGGTAGTAAAAAGGAGGTGTGACAGAGTATATCATGCATATATTGGTAATCTCTGTTCGAAACCAAAAAGTCAGAGAAGTAAAGAAATGTTAGTTCAATAAATAAAATATAAAATAATTTTCGAGCCAACAAGTTGTTTGTGTGTCCTTAAGGAATTTAATCCCCTGCCTGTTGCCCAAGGTTATGGATTACTTCCTCCCAGGATAGAACGGAAAAACAATTCTGTAATACTGGCAATCGAAATTACAGAATTTCAGCGAACTCAACAAATAAAGCAAATCACACTTGACACTTTGTTTATTTGAAAAAACAATGAAGTTTTCATATTTTCCGTATCTAAAAAATGAGGCCAAACCTCTAAATTTATAGACAAAGAAAGGGTGAGATGAAGAGGTGCAATCCAAGAGGTGCCTCTTCCATTTTTCATTCACAACCCTTAATAAAAATTCAACAATCCCCCACATGAATGGGGAATGTCTCTATGATGACAAAATGAATAAAAAAATGTGTGATTCGCAAGTAAGGATTAATCACATCTGGATAAGTAGGTTTTCCTTTGAACTTTCCGGAGTGAACTTACGTCGGATATACTCGGTCAATCGGTAGATTTGATATCTTTGAACCATCAAGCTTTGGTGTATACCTAAACAACCATAAGCCACAGAATCAATCCTTAACCATCTTTGCTTCTCATTGATGTGTTCGTTTCATCCATGAACACCACCTGGTTTATAAGTGCGTAGAGAACTGGCCTTACAAAATTCTCCTTGAAGCGACTTACACTTCACACTTACATAAGTGATTCCTAAATGTGTTCTACCGTAAATACACTATTTGATATACCCCGTATCAAACTTAGAAACCATTAAAAAACTTTAATGTTTTATCCTTGATACTGAGCATTGTCTTCATCACGAGAATGGACAAAAAAAGAATTTTATTTGACAATGTTGAACCGCCATTAATGACTTTGTTTGAGCTCCTTGAACCTAGATCTTGGGATTTCTAGTCTTCTAGGTAGAGTTACCGCCATAATGACTTGTCCCAGTCCGATTCCCCTCGATGATCTTTCAACTACCTCTCTAGTTAGGCGTTTGGTAAATGGATCCGACACATTATCCCTTGACTTTACATAGTCAGTTATGATAATTCCCCTAGAGAGTAGTTGCCTAACGATTTTATGTCTTCGACGTATATGACAAGATTTTCCGTTATACATAATGCTCCCGGCCCCTCCTATTTTCGTTGACCACCGCAATGCATGCATATAGGTTCCAAAGGTTTAGGCTAAAATAGAATATCTTCTGAGAAATTACGGAGCCATTCAGCTTCTTCACCGGCCTTGTCTAAAGCTATGAACTCAGACTCCACTGTAGAGCGGGCGGTACATGTCTGTTTGGACAATTTCCAAGACACTACTCCTCCACCAATGGTTTAGAATCATTTGAACCAGTGATCTAATTTTCATCACTACACCCCTCCATTATTGCGGGATACTTATTGTAGTGCAAAACATAATTTTGAGTATATTTCAAATATCTCAAGACTCATTCATTGTTATGGAAGTTCAATACAAACTTTCTTGTGTCGTAGACTAATACGTCTCGACTTTCGATTGCATATCAAAGTATTGACTACACTTAATGTATCAATAGTATATTATAATAACAACTGGAATGATTGGCATCTGTTGTGGCCACAACCTTTTAATATATAACACATTTTTCAACCACCCCGCCATTTTCAAGTATTTATATATTATTTATTTATACGCCTATATGATATGCAAATTATAGCACCACCATTCATGAAATAAATCCAACTTGCAATGGATTTTAGTCATAGTAATCGGTTGTTTTACCTCATTATAGACCCACGTGTCAATACATTCGTTCATGAACGTCATGTTTATACAAAATATATAAACTCACTTTTCATGAAAAGTCACAACCTTCCAAGTGACACCCTTTCATAAAAGAGATAAACATTATAAATGTTCAAGAAAGAACAAATCATTTCTGGAACGACACGTAAACAACTTTCGAATTTGTAGTTTCATTACTAGTCATCACTAAGACTGAACAAGTAATGAATTCACCGACTACCGTATCAATATCCCTAAGAATTCTTGGGGTTAGAAGAATCATATCATCTAATTCTTCTAGATAATATATACACCTCGTCTAGCAATAAATTTTGTTATGCATAAGCTAAATGCCCCCACATTTCACATGTTTCATGTGCCTTTTCTATCAATATATAATCCATATATAAACAAATAATGACTACCTAATTTAGAGTATTCTTAATGTAAATACACTAGTTTGAAACCATTTGACAATATTTTTTAGTCAAACTTCACATGTCATTGTTTGAGTGTTTGTTTTAGTCCGTAAAGTGACTTAACAAGTCGACACACCTTCTTTATTTTCCAGGAACCACGAACCTTTCAGGTTGTTCTATATAAATTTTTTTCTCCAAATATCTATTTAAGAAGGTTGTATTTACATCCATCTGATGGATTTCAAGTCCATACACGGTGGCTAACGCTATTACCATCCGAATAGATGTAATTCTCATTACCGATGAGTATGTGTCAAAGTAATCAAGACCTTCTCATTGTCTTAATCCTTTGAAAATGAATCTTACATTATATTTGTTAATAGTACCATCAACATTCATTTTTCTTCTGAAAATCTACTTAGAACCAAAAAGTTTATTTTCCGCGAAGATCAACCAATTACCAAGTATGATTACTTAATATGGGTTATATCTCACTATTGTATGATTACTTAATATGGGTTATATCTCACTATTGTATGATTACTTAATATGGGTTATATCTAACTATTGACTACCTGTTTCTAACATTGTGCTTTCGAGCAAAACATTGCTTCTTTAAATGTTTGAGGCTCACTTTCCAACAAGAATATCAGAAAATCTGGTCCAAAGGAAGTAGTTGTCCTTTGACGTTTACTACGTCTTGGATTCACCTCATTAGGTGTAATTTTATTTGCTTCTTCCCGAGGTTGCTTAGATATTTCACTAGATGAATCATATTCCTTTTTATACGGATAAATATTCTCAAAGAATTCAACATTATCTGATTCGAGTACCGTATTTATATGAATTCTGGATTTTCTGATTTATGAACCAGAAAATGATATGCCTTACTATTTGTTGCATATCCTATGAAAACACAATCAATAATTTCCGGTTCGATCTTTACTCTTTTGGGTTTAGGAACTTGTACTTTAGCTAAATATCCCCCCCCCCCCCCCCCCCCCCACTTTAAAATATTTAAGTTGGGCTTCCTTCCATTCCATTTTTCATATGGAATGAATTGCGTCTTGCTATGGGGAAATCGACTGAGTATAAGGTTATCTGTAAGAATAACTTTCCTCCCACAAATTTTGTGGTAAATCAGAACTTATCAACAAGGGATTCATCATCTCCTTTAACATTCTATTCTTTCTGCAATTCCACTAGATTGCGACGACTAAGGGGCTGTCGTTTGATGAATAATACCATATTCCAAATATATTTCTTCAAAAGGAGACTCACATTCACCTCCCCTTTTACTTTGTATAGCCAACTACAAAAACTGTTGTTTGTATCACGACAGATCTAGAATTAATAAATAGTGATATTTTTAATCTTCAAACCAATCTGACACATTCAAAATTAATAATATGTGAAGTTTTTAATCTTCAAACCGAGTAATATGTGACATAATCAAATTTAATAAATAACGAAGTTTTTAATCTTCAAATCGAATAATAAATTGGAGTAGAAAATCACTAAGATTTTAATCTCCTGAACGAGTAAAAAGTCACTTAGACTTTAATTTTCGACAAATGAGTAGAAAGTCACGAAGACTTTAATCTCAACGAATGAGTAAAATCACACAGATTTTGATCTCGAAGCAGGAGTGGAAAATCACGAAGATTTTAGTCTCCATTACATGTATAGAAAATCATGAGAATTTTAATTCCATTTCCAAATGGTTTTCCAACTAAACCATTATAACACTTTCTCTAATCTTTACATATATTACATTCATGATCTCAACAATACTTTCAAGTATCAATGTAAGCCTAATTCATATCTTACAATATTGAAAATAATCTTCCACATAATTTATGCATGTTACGAACCGTTTTTCACTAGGAAGTATATGTTACTCCAAATCATACATATAACTCCAAATATTAAATATGAGATCATCATGTAATAAAGATCTACCCTAAAATTTATAGAAACTTAATTTAATAAATTATAAAGAAAACATAAATACCCTTTCTGTTGATTTGTGATATTATACCTTTTCTAGAGCAAATCACAACCAATGTTCTCTAAGTCAAGAAATATCATGCCGATATAATTTTGACTTAATCCCATTAGAAGAGGGTCTCAATGGGTGCGGACGGTTAAATGCACTATTACAGAAAAATATCTTCTATAAGAGACAAAGACACCAACTATTTGAACATTGTTAATCCTACATGATGATTCGTTGTGTTCACCAACATTTGGTATCAAAATTATTCTGCTCTTATTTATGTTAGATTGTCATATGAAAAAATACATAAGAAAAAAATATCATCACAATCTGGTTATGGCTCAATGGATAGGTCGAACTTGAAAGATTTTTTTTCCCAATCACTTAGACAAAATTGAATGCACACAAATGCTATAAAGACCTTCTACTGATAATTTTTTTGTGTGTCCATACTCCATAACATAAATATTGACAGAGCCAAAAGGAAAAAGTGCAAGGAGAATAGAATGGAAACACTTGTTAGAATTATCATTTTATATGACAACTCAAGTCAAGCGTGACTTGATTATTTCTTCATTTTTGATATCTTTTTCCATGCACCATTTCACTATTTGATCCAACGTGATCGACAACTATGCTTCATGGTCTCTCCTTAATATTTTGTGCCCGAAAAAAAATCGACAACCTTCTTTGGATAATGGAAAGTTTAGTCATTGTAAATCAACTTGGAACTGATAAGAAATGATTAACAAAAGAGAAGTAAGGAATGTATTTTTATTTGGTTCCCTGACATGTCCGTCGACATCAATTATGCTTGGAGAATTTCACTTGACTTCCTCGTGTTCTAGTTACTAAAATGTGATCAACCAGAAGTCCAAAATTAATGAACCACGATCAAGTGTCAAAAACCATCTTTGAAATTCATTTTCCAATAACAGTGTACCAACATTGTGTTATATATGGTTGAAAACGCAATCAAAAGATACATATAAATTCTTTAAGCTTGTTGGCAATCTGTGTTCGAAACCAGAAAATCAGAGAAGTAAAGAAATGTTAGTTCAATAAATAAAACATAAAATAGTTCTCGAGCCCACAAGTTGCTTGTGTGTCCTTAAGAAATTTTCCCTCATTGTTGCCCACGGTTATGAATTACTTCCTCCCAGGATAGAACGAAAAACTATTATGTAATACTGGCAATCGATCCTTCAGAACTTCCGCGAACTCAACAAACAAGGCAAATCACACTTGACCTTTGTTTATTTTAAAAAAAAAATAACAATGTTGAAAAGAGGAGAAGTTTTCAGATTTCCCCTATCTAAAAAATGAGGCGAAGCCTCTAAATTTATTGACAAAGAAAGAGTAAGATGAAGAGGTGCAATTCAAAAGGTGTCTCTTTCATTTTTTATTCACACCCCTTAATAAAAACGCAACAATATCTTTACACGTCCATGAATTTTGTGTGTAATATATACGATATAGTCTGCCCATGACATAGAAATGTGATGTACACGTCTTATGTGTGGTGTATTACAAGTACAACAATGATATACATTGTATGCAATAATATACATAGAGATATACACGTTTGGATATCAATTGCCAATTCTTTAAGGCTTTAGTTGCTAAGCGTAATCTTTGGCTAAATCCTGCTAATAGTAAATAAGAGTGATATTTACATGTCAAATTTTCTTCAACTTTTGTTTCTAGAGTTCTAATTTATATGCCCAAAATAGTTTTGAAACTAAGGGTGTGTTTGGTACAATGAAAATATTTTCCGTGAAAAATATTTTATTAGAAAATAAGTAGTAACCTTACTCATTTTCCGGTGTTTGGTACGCAAAGCAAGGAAAAATACTTCTCATGAGTATTCATTAACAATTTAGATACAATAAACATGAAGTCATAAACTTTTGAACCAACAACCTTCCTAACCCATAAATTTGATAAACTTCTGAACCGCTAAACTTTCGAACCCGCAAACTTTTTTACCCGTAAACTCTATAATTTCTAAACCCACAAACTTCCAAACACATAAACCTCTGAACTCATAACTTTGGAACTCGCAAACTTTTGATCGAACCCGCAAACTTTTTTACCCGTAAACTCTATAATTTCTAAACCCACAAACTTCCAAACACATAAACCTCTGAACTCATAACTTTGGAACTCGCAAACTTTTGATCGAACCCGCAAACTTTTTTACCCGTAAACTCTATAATTTCTAAACCCACAAACTTCCAAACACAAAAACCTCTGAACTCATAACTTTGGAAC
>ML438681.1:22689-37554 GCA_005239525.1 Nicotiana knightiana | reverse complement strand
GGGTGGGGGTCCGGTGATGGAAAAGAAAAAAATTGAAATCTGGAAAAAAAAAAAAAACCTTTTTGGAGAGGGAGAGGGGTTGGGTTAGATGTGATAGTAGGTGGAGTTTTTGGAAAATGTTTTCCTAACTTTTTCTAAAGAAGTCATTTTTCTCCAATTTCAGGAAAATGTGATATCTAGGAACATATTTTTCAAACTATTTTGTGCAACCAAATACTGAAAAATGGGAAAATATTTTCATACCAAACACACCCTAAAAACATATGATTTGGGCCTAAAGTACCCATATTTGAAGGGGATTGTTATATAAATAGCCAGTCATATTTACTGTTTACTTTTTCTAGCCAGTATACATGAATTATACACTGATTATATATTGTTACACACATAGTATACATGAGTTATGCATATCTTATACGTCCGCCGATTATTTTTAGTTTAAGAGATTAGGTGGGTGACTATTCAGGTTAATTCTTCTATTTGAAGGTTGTGGCTTTACATTCCCGAACACCCCACCCATGGGGTGGGGGTGGGGGTGGCCGGTGACAGAAAAGAAAAAAAATGGAAATCTGAAAAAAGATTTTTTTGTTGGAGAGGGGGACGGGGTAGGCGAGAGAAGGGGGAGGGGGTTGGGTTAGATGTTAGAGTAGGTGGAGTTTTTGGAAAATATTTTACTAACTTTTTCTAGGGAAGTCATTTTCCTCCAATTTCAGAAAAATGTGATATCTAGAAAAATATTTTTCAAAACTATTTTGTTCAACCAAACAATGAAAAATAGAAAAATATTTTTCATACCAAACACACCCTAAAACAAGTGATTTGGGCCTAAAGTATCCATATTTGAAGGGGATTATTATAGGGATGTTTACACAAATAGTCAGACATATTTTTTATTTTTTATTTTTAGCCATCTATACAGATTATTGCATTAATTATACACGATTATACACATATTAAACACGAATTATGCATATATAATACATCGGGTGGCTATTTTTAGTTTAAGCGATTTAGTGGGCGGCTAATCGGGTTAATTCTTCATTATTATATAAATAGTTGGTCATATTTATTGTTTACTTTTTCTAGTCAGTGTACATGAATTATACACTGATTATATATTGTTACACACATAGTATACATGAGTTATGCATATTTTATACATCCGCCGATTATTTTTAATTTAAAAGATTAGGGGGGCGATTATTCGGGTTAATTCTTCTATTTGAAATATGGTCTAAGAAACAGGATATGATGAACTTGAACTCTTGAAGTGAGTTTGTATATCTATAAGGACTGTTTACTTATCTATGTTATATTATAAACTTATCACTCTTAGAGGGGTTTATTACTAAATTAATTTTCATATATAATTTTTATTTAAATACAAAGCAATGTATTAAACTTCATCTTTAAAATTTCTCTCTCCCTCTTCCCCAGTTTTTCTCCACATTAAAAGAAAAATTAAATATTCAATTGTATTTAGGCAAAATTCAGTGCTAAAGCTTCGCCATCTTCAACCCCTAATATTTTTCTACTTAAATCAGGAATTTTACCTAATCTTTATAAGGTAAAAGTGGATTTAGAACTTCAATATATGAAGAAGATTTGAAGAATTACCGTTTATGCTTAACGTGGATAATTGAATCTCAGAGTGACCTACTTAAAGTACATTGAAGTTTACGCATGTATCCCCAGTACACTGATTAGAATCTTATTCATGTTAAATGCAAACAAGTCCTAAGATGGAAACATTTAATTTCACAAGCAGATTACCCACTTTGTTTAAGATGGTAGGATTATTATTCGTTCCAACAAATAATTCATTAAAAAGTTTCGAAATTTTGAATTCAAAAATCAAGTTTAGCAAAATTATTATTTATTTGAATTGAGTTTTATTGCAAATAATTGAGAATTTGAAATTTGGTTTTAGTATATTTGTTATTCTTTTGGATTGAGTGTTATTGCAAATGATTAGATTATATCTTTTGGAGTTTATATCTTAATTTTGAGAAAAGTTGATGAATATTCGAGATGATTTTGGTTGGAATTTCATATTGAAACTCAAAAAAGAAAACATAAATAAATTGTATATATTTTGTATGTCGGACGTACAAACGCCATATAAATATATACAACTAACATAATTACACACAACTTGTATATAAGTTGTATGTAATTGAAGTTTTTTGACCGGATTCTATACAAAAAGATTTTGTATTTTAACTGTATTCTGTATAATAAAAAATTATATTCAAGTTATATATAAATTAGCGCACGATAGAGTGCATGTGCTAACGTACGTTGGCCTGCAATGGGGAGGAGACGACCGAAGAGAACTGCAACCACGAGCCACCTAGTTGAATATGCAGGAACGAGCACTCAAAGTCCGAGAATCGAGAACAATACGGTCAGAGAAACGGGGGAAACACCAATGGAACATTGACCGCCATTGTCAGCCACAAAGGAAGGTATGAAAACTCCACTAGAAAAGGTCATTAATAGTGGTAAAGTAGATCTGGAGGTCTGATGAAACATGCAAACCCTAGTGTCAGTAAAAATATGACAATTGGAATGAATTCTATAACAATTACTGGAGAATTGGGGGTAAAAGGGAATACAGAAGAAGTGACTCAATCTAAAGTGAATTTTCCTACTGAGGAGGTTGAGAACGGTCAAAATCAATGGATAAATTATTCATGGGATCTAAATTTGCAGCAAAAGGAGTAGATATGAGTTTTATTGCGCCAACTCTTAAAAATGGTAAGGTAATTGTGGAGCTCTGCAAGGAAGAAATCGAGGAGGAAACTCAAAAGTGGAAACAAGCTTTAATTCTGTATATTGTTGGAGGAGCTCCAACTATAGGAGCTATGGAAAGATATATTGCCTCAACTTGGAATTTGCAGCAAAGCCTAAAGTATACTTTCACAATGATGGATACTTTGTGGTCCGATTTAACTCCATTGAAGATAGGGATGAAGTGTTGTATTCAGGGCCTCACATGATGAATAATAAGCCTATCATTGTTAAAGTGTGGTCTGCTGACTTTGATTTCAACAAAGAGGTTCTATAAACTATTCCAGTATGGGTCAAGTACCCTAATTTGCCTTTGAATTATTGGGGAAATAAGTCATTGAGCAGGATAAGTAGTGGCTTGGGAATTCCCCTATATGTTGATGTTTGCACTACTCAAGTAGATCGGGTTTCCTATGCTAGAGTGCTAGTTGAAATGGATGTTACTAAAGAACTGCCTAGATCCATTAAGGTGATTGATCCAAATGGGAGGGAGTTCATACAGGAGATAAAATATGATTGGGTCCCTGAATTCTGCAATAAAAGTATGTAAGTAGGCCACAAATGCAGAACAAAAGATCAGTTAGGGCCAAAATTCAAGCCTAAGAATCAGAAGCAGAAGCAGGAATGACAACCTAAAACTGTGCTTAAAGTGCAGGAAGCAGCTGATAAAGGCAACAGAAGATGGCACCTCCTAGAACTGAAGGTAGTGCTAGTGCTAGTACACAAATTGCTAGTACTAGTGTAGGAGCAATGAAAGGTGATGAGGAACAAGCATGACAAGCAGTTATAGGAAAATCAGCAGCTAGAAGCAGAGAGAGACAATCAGTTGATACAGTAAATGCGATCAATGAATTTAATCTACTCACAGAGTCCAAAACTACAGTTAACAATGCCAAGGCAAATGGAGGAAGGAACAAGTAGACATCGAGGTAATACTGGGCATGATGGGACTGTTTAATCTCTTTTCATACCTGTATGAAATTGATAACTTGGAACATAAGGGGACTAAACAAAGCCCTAGACAAAAAGAGATGAAGTGGTAGATACGAAGTAATAAAATTCATATGATCGCACTATTAGAGCATAAAATATAGGAGCAGAAGGCTATGCAAATAATAAGGAAAATCACTCCTGGATGGGCATGGCTAGATAACTATGAATACAGTAGTAGAGGTAGAATCTGGTTGATGTAGGATACATATGAAATAGACTGCATAGAGTTGGGGAGAACATCTCAACTTATACATACTTCAGTACATATTAGGAGGTTGGATATGAGATTCACATTTACAGTTGTTTATGGACTATATAGTTTGGAGGATAGAAGAAGTTTATGGAGTGAACTGACAAATCTACAATCTATGCAACAAGGTCCATGGTTGGTAATGGGTGACTATAATGCCATCAGATCTGGTGAAGATAGACCAATTGGTAACCCTGTACAAGAAATGGAGATAAGAGATTTTAATGAGTTCATTGATAACACTGGCTTGACAGAAATGAAAACTAGTGGAAGGAACTTTACATGGACTAATGGGCACACTTATAGCAGAATTAATAGAGCTTTGATTAATGCTGAATGGATGCTGGCCATGCCACATCTAGAAGTATGGGTTATGGATTCACATTGCTATGATCATTCCCCACTGAGCATAGAACTGGAAGAGGATGAACATCACACTCCTAAGCCATCCAAATTTCTAAATCACTTAGCAGAGCATAAAGACTTTATGAAGCTAGTAAGTGAAGCATGGGAGAGGCTAAATGAGTAGAACAATATGAGGACTGTAATTGAAAAGAATGAAGAAGGCTATGAAGACTTTAAATAATGCTGAGTATAATGCAGTTGGCAATCGAATCAAAATGTGCAGGCAAAAACTAAGTGATATGCAAGAACAAATGAAGGATCCTGGGCAATCAGAGGCTATAGTAGCAGAAGAGAAAGATATGAAACTACAATCGGAGAAATGGTTAGGGGTGGAGGAAAGTATTATGAAACAGAAGTCAAGTGGATGAAGCTAGGGGATGCTAATACAATATACTTCTTTGCAAATATGAAAAACAGATGCACTCAGAACAAAATTAGGAGATTAGTAAAAGGAAACGGGGATACAGTACAAACAAAGCAAGGAATTGAGGAGGAGGTGACAAGGTTGTACCAGCAATTATTAGGTTCCTCAGCTGATGAGCTACCTGCTATTAATCCAGCAGTTATAAGAGACGGCCTAATGGTAAATAGAGTACAACAATTGCAACTGGTGGTAGAGGTATCTATGGAGGAAATATACCATGCTTTGACAAGTATTAGTGATGGCAAAGCTCCTGGTTGCGATGGCTTCAATGTATTATTCTTTAAGAGAGCTTGACCTATGATAGGAGATACAATTACAGATACAATAATGGAGTTCTTCTCAAGCTCAAATATATACCAGCCCATAAACTGTACAACAGTAACACTTGTTCCTAAGGTGAAAAATCCTTCCAAAATTGCTGAATACAGACCAATATCATATTGTACACTGCTATACAAAATTATATCTAAAGTGCTAACAAATAGACTACAAGGAGTGATGGATGGCTTGGTGGATAGAAGTCAGTCAGCCTTTATTCCTGGAAGACTGATAAATGATAACATAATACTTAGCCATGAATTAGTAAAAGGGTATGGCAGGAAAGGTGTTTCCCCTAGATGCATGATGAAAGTAGACATGAAGAAGGCTTATGATTCTGTTGAATAGGGTTATTTAGAACAAGTGTTGACAAATCTGCAGCTCCGAGGGAGGTTTGTGCAATAGATCATGAGATGTGTGACAACAGTCTCATACTTCATCATCATTAATAGGCAACTACAATACCATTTCAGGCAAAGAAAGGTTTGAGACAGGGAAATCCCCTATCTCCTTATCTATTTGTACTGGCTATGGAATATCTGACTAGGCTTATGAAAACACTCAAGAGGAACCCTATTTCAATTACCATGCTAAGTGTGCCAAAATGAACATAGTTCAGTTGAGCTTTGATGATGATTTACTGTTGTTCTGCCGAGGAGATACCATATCTGTACAACTGTTGTATAAGTGCTTTCAGGATTTCTCAAAGGCTTCAGGTTTAATTGCTAATGCTGATAAAAGCTCTATCTTTTTTGGTGGAGTAAATTCTGACAAGCAACAGGAGATACTTCAAGTCCTAGGATTAGCAAAAGGGACATTACCAGTTAGATACTTGGGAGTACCACTGAGTACCAAGAGATTATCATTAGTGCAATGCCAGCCTCTAATGGAAAAGATGTTAGGGAGAATCCAGTCTTGGACTTCGAGGTTTCTATCCTATGCAGGGAGAATACAACTAATTAAAAGCATACTTTTCTCTATTCAAGTGTTTTGGTCCCGGGTGTTTCTGCTGCCAAAGAAGCTAATCCAACTTATTGAAAGCGTGTGTAGAAGATTTCTTTGGATGGAGGGGTGGAAGTATCAAAGAAAGCATTACTGTCATGGGACAAGCTATGCCAACCTAAAGCAACAGGTGGTCTAAATTTCCTTGATATAGAGGCATGGAATAAGGCAGCTATCTGCAAGCTTCTGTGGAACTTATGTAAGAAGAAGGATAAGATGCGGGTACAATAAATACATATCTACTACAAGAACCAGAACTCATTATGGACTATTGAGCCCAAACAAGCCTCCTGGATTGTGCAGAAAATACTGAAAGCCAAGTGCTACTTTGAGGAAGCTGGTTATACAGTGGAAGATATAGAGGGAATGAGAAGATTCTCCATCAAGGCCATGTATGTACAACTTAGAGCTGAATTTGCTAAAGTGTCATGGAGGAAACTTGTATGTAACAATGCTGGGTTGCCAAAGTGGATTTTCACATTATATCTGGTTGCACATAGAAGATTATTAACTAAAGATAGATTGAGGGGATGAGGCTATGTGGAAGATACAACTTGTTCACTTTGTAACACAGAGGAAGAGACCATTGATCACTTATTCTTCAGCTGTTCTTATCCATCACGAGTATGGACAAATGCTACAATGGCAAGGGATACATAGACAAGCGATGCTATGGACAAATGAGATTGAGTGGGCTGAAAGACAATACAAGGGGAGGAGCACAACAGCTGAACTATACAAACTAACTCTTGCAGACTGTCCGTACTACATATGGCAAGAGAGAAATGGCAGAATTTTCCCCAAGCAACGATCAGCAGCACTACTAAGTAGAATAATAACACGAGATGTGCATGGTTGATGAGCTTCTAAGTTGCGACTACAACGAAGATTGATGGAGCTTAACTACTATCCTAGTGTTCAGTTAGATGGCTTAAATAGCAGTGTAGCAGTTAGTAATAATGACAGTTAGTTGAATGGCTAAAATCTAGGGCTTATGTCCAGATTAGGCCTAAGCAAAACAATTCGTAAATAAAAGCTTTTAATTACCAAAAAAGAGTTATATATAAATTATAGCTTTTGACATAATTTGTATATAGTTTATGAACAATTTTTGCTACGTTTGTAAATAAAATCTATTCAAAAACTAGACAAGAAAATCATAATCTAAAATTAAATACAAAAACTACAGTGTTACAAAATAAATACCAAAAGGACATATAGAAGATATATATATATATATCTCGTTTTCTAATGTAATAATCTCGTTTTAGCTCTCCAAAGTTTAACTTACTGTCCGAAGTGATGCATTTATGAAAAATCGGACAACATTATTTGCAATTATTTGAAGCCTCCCCCACCCCAAGTTTTCACACTAGTATTAGTTGTAATTCCGATCAATACAAGTCATTTGACACAAAATGTCTAGGGTATCATCAGCCCTATATTTAAAATTCAGCCATAAATTACTACACAAGCTCTTTAGTTAGCTTTGCGACCAAATTCAATCAACCTATACACCTATGCTATGGCCAAAAAATTAGACTAATTTTTTTCTTAGTAGTCCTTATTTTGATGTCAAGAACAAATTTTTCTCGATTTCATGAGTTTGTCCCCATTGATTTTAGTGGTCGATCAAGAATTTATCAAAATAACACCTTTTGGTGAAGTAAGGTAGTGGTTATGGTCTTATGGTGATAGTAAATAAAGAAAATGGTAAGGATTGCACTGGTGGAAGCAACCGATAAATGAATAAGATAGCGACCAGTGATGGGTGAACGAAGAAGACAATGTGGAGAAAAATAGTTGTTTATACTACATATGGAGAACTATTTTTTTTTGTACTAAGCGCTTTCACTTTTTTTATGTCACCATGTGTGGGAATTACGCACTGTATTTTTATGGAAAATTGATAGTTGCGTGTCTCATAGGCACAGTTGGATTGATAGTTTAAGAATTTAATAGGTATAATTCTTAGTTTGGATGTCTAAATGAAATCTTGACAAGTTTAAAGACTGCATATTTATTTGGCTAAATAAAAAATAGTAGCACACATAGTATGTGAAGAAAGAAAATATCTAACTAGAAGTGTTAATAGTTCGGTTCGACCGATTATTTTATAAAATTTGTACCATATCAAATTTTTGATTATTTCATTTTATATAATCTAATTAGACTTTTCGAAGCCATCCCAATCATCTCGGTTTCTCTTCGGTATCGGTACGGTTTGACTAATTTTTTGGTATTTTTTAAAAATGTCATGCAAGAATCGCTAGTTAAAGTTAGAATGCGATAACGTGTACTTGTACAGGACTTTGATAAAACTCTTTAGCTAGATATTTTTTATTATTTTAAAAGTGATGATCAAAGGAATATGAAAGATAACTAGAATAGAGATTCATCCCACTATTCTATGGTAGTGTAAGGCAAATTAAGCAAAGACATGAGAAATAAAATCATACGAATGGATATATAAATTGAGTTGGGACTCAAGAATAAAGCTTAATAAAAGATTAGTATCCAGCAAAAGAAACCTAAATTATACAAGCGGAAATATATCCAATGCACTCTGGCTTGCTATTGAAGATCGTTGGAATACCTAGTGGCTTGCTACTCAAGATATTAGAACTAATTTAGTTTCAATATGAGTAGTAAAATATGTTTGGAAGTTGAGACCTTGAATATTAATTATTGGTCACTTGTAACTATTTCTATAATCCCAAGACACAAGAAAAAAAAAAACCTTTTTGTTAATTTAAAATTTAGGATATAAAATATATTTTCATATATAAACTTATTCGGTACGGTTCGATATTGTTTTGGTTATAAAATTAAAAACCTACACTATTATTTGGTACGGTTAGAAGTGTATATAAAAATCTACAATTTTATTAAAATAAAACTCATAATCGGTTCGGTTCGTTCAGTTCGGTTCGGTCGATTTAGTCGATTTTTGAAGATCCATTGACACCCCTACACCTAACCAATGCAGCTTCCTCCTGGGAAGGAGGGCTGTCGACAATGGTATCATAGTTCAAGAAGCAATCCACTCCTTCCAATATATGTCCAGTACACATGGGCAACATGAGGTTCAAACTAGATCTAGAAAAAGCTTTCGATAGACTTGAATGGTCATTCGTCCGCAAATCTCTCCATAACTTAGGCTTCCCCACCACCCTTATTAACCTAATCATGAATTGTATCTTTTCTGCCTCCATTTTCATCATGATAAATGGCAAGCCCACAATTTTTTTTAAACCATCAAGCGGCATACGCTAAGGAGATCCCCTCTCCCCTATATCTTCATCATCTGTATGCAATCCTTGACCTACATAATTGACCAAGCCACCATCAAAGGGGACTGGACACCAGTTAAGATTAACAGATCCGGACCACCAGTTTCACACCTTCTTTTTGCTGACGACCTTATCTTATTTTCACATGCTGATCTATAGAACACCAGTGCAATTATCAATATATTCAATTCCTTACACCTTTAGTCGGGGAAAAAAATTGAACTTCTCCAAATTCAAACTCTTCTTCTCCAAAAATGTTCCCATGAACACACAAGGATGTTTAACAAATGCACTAAACATTTGCTCCTCCACTAACTTTGGCAAATACCTTGATTTTCACCTTTCAAACCACTTTCCTAAAGGTAAGGATTACCAATTCACATCGATAAAATGAACAATAAATTATTGGGTTGGAAAGCAAAACTTCTAAACCTGACGGGAAGAACTACACTAGTACACTCAATATTGGCCACCATTCCTAACTACTCCATGCAAAACAACCTTCTTCCCACCTCTACTAGAAATCACATTGACTGTATCCAGCAAAATTTTCTTTGGGATTCAAAACTGAAAAAAAGAAAAATCCACCTTGCTAACTGTGATGTAGTCATCATTCCAAAAAAACTTGGGGGATTGGGAATATAAAAAACTATTAAAAAAAATCTTGCAATACTAGCCGGGCTACTATGACGTTTCAATAGAAGCGCAAATACTTTATGGGAAAAAGTTCTACAAATAAAATACGTCCAGCATAGACGTATAGGGACATACAAAGCTAAGATAACCGACTTCGATGTATGAAAAAGTATGACCAAAGCCCATGATATCTTCCAAGTAGGATTCTCTTAGAGCTTAGGTGATGGAACTACCATCAACCTCTGGAATGATAACTGGCTCCCAATAACAACTGCCTCCGCAAATCTATCCAAGGTCCCCTAACCTACATGGAGGAACAACTCACAGTCTCCTCAATCATATCCAACCAATCCTATTTTGTCGTCAGGATATCCTTATCACTACCTCCCAATTTCATAGACCAAATTAATCGCATTTATATCCCTTTTGCAACCCACAAACTAGACCACTCCTTCTAGAACCATCTCTTGGCAACTTTACCACCAAGTCAACTTATTAACTTCAGCTACAAATCACAAACCAACTCTCATTGGCCACATCAACCAATAGCTCTTGCGTTTGACATACAAAATACTTAAATAAGTTAAAATTTTTCTTGTGGCTACTTATACACCAAAAAGCTCCCTACTAGGGATTTTCTATACAAAAAAAACATAATCCATTCAAATCTATGTCACTTCTATCCAGACCTAGCGGAAGACACCCACCACATTTTTTTTAAGTGCACAAAATGCAACCATTTATGGCTTTTGTTTAATATAGCCATATCTCAACAATACAACCATGACACTGGGCTCAAGGATATGTGTAAAAAGGATACCATCATCAACACACCAAACGCTTCTATCAACATCCCATACTCCACACTCCTACTGTTCATTCTCTGGGACATATGGATTAACGGGAACTCTAACCTGTTCAACCATACATCTGCTACCACTTGCCAAAAGAAAAAAAATCATCTTGCAAGTATCAGAATTCATATCACTCACTACGATTACAACTCCCTCTAACCCTAGACACCAAGTACCAATAAAGTGGCTACTACCACCTACAACTCTTTACAAGCTTAACATTGATGGTGCTTTTGATTCAAATAACCAAACCAATGGTATTGGGGAGCTCGTCAGAGACCACAATAGCTCATGGGTCGTGAGATTGGCATAGAATGTGATTGCAACATCCGGCTTACATGCTGAGCTGCTTGCCCTATTAGCAGGACTGGAACTAGCTTTCACGAAAAATCTCTTTCCAATTAGTGGAAACAAATTCTCAGGGATTATACAATTTATTTATGGCTGAAAAACATCGATACTCACATCTTATTAATGATTGCAATTTTCTTCTTGATGTTGTTGGACTGAATGCAATAACTCATATCGATCGGGAAGGTAACTACGTGGCTGACACTCTAGCAAAATATGCACGATTCACGCAACTAGCAATAACGGAGGGTGACAACATACTATTCTGGGAAATACCTCCGGACTTTGTTTTTAAACACTTTCAATAAATACAGATTGGGGAGAGTCTCTATGAGATCTATCCTCATGTTATATAATAACTGAATCTTATGCTTTCTTTAATTATAAGGTATTTCTTTCATTAGCAAAAAAAAAAAGAAAGAAGTAAAAAATAAAAAATAAAAAATCTGAACCTAAGATTGGTGGAAGCAAGATAATTTTTTTCTTTGTTTTTCTTGGCAATGGTCTCATGCTTACGTGAGAATGAAATTCCATTGTGCGCGTGCTCTCTAAGCATTGGGCAGAATTTTAGTATTTTTAAG
Organism: Nicotiana knightiana; assembly: GCA_005239525.1. NCBI lineage: Eukaryota > Viridiplantae > Streptophyta > Magnoliopsida > Solanales > Solanaceae > Nicotiana > Nicotiana knightiana. Next base: position 25,654 of record ML438681.1, on the reverse strand, counting down.
ACACATAGCAAAGTATCATATTTCCTTCCACTTGTAATAGCTTAATTAACTTTGCATATTATAATTTCCCCATCTGTTTTCTTCTCATCACTAATTATTATAACTAAATACTACCAACTAAACCATCATTTCATATCTCCCTAGATGTTTTAAGCTTATCATTGAAAGATCATCCAATTATAATAAGAGAAAAAGTAACTCAAGATCTTTACAAATCATTTTTAATGCCTTTACATACTCGATATAAGATATTACAAATCCTCAACATTGTATTTAGCAACAAATGATTAACAAAAAATGGTAGAGTGAAGGGTACTATGCCTCGATTTTTATATATCAAGATTATCAACTCAACTTATATTTAGTTGAACATTCTTGTTTAATTATAGCCTCTTAAGACATATCTCTTTTTAAACAACAAGTGATGAATCAAATATCATCCCGTCTTTCTTTTTCTTATTTGTTTTAAAGTATCCCTCTTGCTGACGTTGTTTATTATTGTTAAGAGTTGAAGTGGGAGCACAACTAAGCAAAGAATGAAAACACATGGCTGGGTCACGCGTGGTTTTGTGGGTTCTACTCATCATGTCTTTAAATCTTAAATCTCAGTTTTGTATTTGCTTGCATATATGATATAATATATGTCATTCTTCTCCACATCACCCCACTTGCTTCCCTCATTATCTAACCAACTTTTTCTCCCTCTCCCTTTGGTCTAAAGGGATAAAAAAGACAAGTGCCATTTACTCGTATATGATATATATAGAATTTTATGTTCTCTTTAATAAAAAACAAAGTGGTTTGAAGTTCTATTATAAAATTTTTTAAACCAATATGTTTAAGTTTTTTATTTTGGAAACCATCATTAACATCCCTTTCTTTAGGTACGCTTTTGTAACCTTTCCCATGTGAATTACATCTTAAAAGAAGCTGCTAAACATATAAAGCTTAGAAGTTAAAAGAAACTTAGTAATTTTTTTCATGATTTATATCATCTTGTTCTATATAACATTTCTCTACTATTCAATAAGCTGACCCTTCTTAGGAGGTGGGAATTGAACTGAAAGTCATGGAGAGTCATGGATAATATCTTTTTGTGGACAGTTTAGCATTCAAATTGGATTGCGTATTTTTCGAATATATCGTTCATGTGTATATATTTCACTTTTATGTTTTGTTTTTCTGCTCGTGCCTAGATAGAGAATGATCACCTCTGGGAAGAACTTTGCTCCATTCTTTTTTCATCAATGGTGTCTCGTCATACGATCGTTTATAGAGAATTATTCCTGAATCTGGTTAATGCGACATGACAACATTGCTCCATATTTTTTCTTACCTTACTGTAAGGAACATATTCATTACCAAATGTGGAAGCAATCCACGGGGACACTTGTTGAATATATATAATATATATACCCTCAAATCGGATAACAATTGAATTTGTAAAAGGTTTTAAGGATACATGGATTAAATTGGCACAAAACGATGAGTTAAATTGCAATTGAAATAAAGTATAATAAAGTAAATTCAAATCACACGAATTGAACAGTCACAACCTTCGGGGAGGGCCACCCTTGAGCATAATGCACTTCGATCAGCGTCAACATACAGTTGAACAAGAACTTTAAAGAGAAAATAACAGTATATTGCTTCTGAATGATTATTACAATGTCTTTTACAAGTAATCTGACCCCCTTTATATAGTAGGGGAGTCCTACTTTAGGTACAATTCTATAAAAGGTAAAAATCTCCTGATTTGCTGATTTCCTGGTTCCGTATTGATATGTGCCAAGATTCCTGCCCTAATACCCGACCAGTTACGGATATTCGGCTTTATGTTATTTCGATTTTGTGTTGGTTATACTGGCAATGTTTCCTCGAGCTCAATCGGGGTCAGGGCCGGTTCCGGAATTATGGACTCAATGTTCTCAAGGACGGTCATTCTGACCTCGTGTTCTGGCTCGATGACACTCGGGGTCGATCTCCAATCCCTCACGTTCCGAGCCCGATCTGTCATGTAGTGGACGAGCCCGATTTCAACCATATACAGATAGTCCTCCTCATTTTTCGGAGAGTAAACAACAAGAAACAATATGAGCTTTCGATTTTCACCTCGATACTCCGTGCCAGAAACGACAAAATGAACGAAACGTCCCGCTAGTCATGTCTTAATGGAATTAAGTGCTTTTCAGTTGGTGGCCGGCCACTCCTGAATTTCAAACGTCATTTGAAAATTATAAATACCCCTTTCTTCATTCATTCAAACTTTACATCCAAACCTTCTCTATTCTTGTCCCTTAGAAATCTCTACATTTTCTAGCACTTGTATCCTGATTTCTTGAGATCTTTGTAAGAACTTCCACTTGTCTTCATTCCAAACCATCAAGTGTATACCTTTAACTTCCTCTTTTTCATCTCTTTCCTTCCACTTTAAAAGAAATGATGAAAACTTCAAAAACAGTTCCTCAAAAAGAAACTACTTCTACATCGCGGCAGGACAGCGAGGAACAGTGGCGGAACCTCCTCTTAGCACGTTCATTCCTGGCGGGTGCTCGGTGATCGCCGATTTTAATCTTGAGAAACCTTCACCCATTCCGGGCCGGTTTGAGAAGGTCTCGAGGTACATCTGCTCGATCACTGAAGAAATTCTCCCCATGGTTAAGAAAGATTGCAACTGGGTCGGAAAGGACGTGGTGGTTCCCGGGCCAGATGAAGATATCACTACCCACGTCGAGGGATACTTAAGTGTTTACACTTATCCCTTTACGCTGGGCCCGCTGGTCCCGGTAGTGATCCATTTCTACAAAAGGTACAAGACGTGCCTTGGTCAGATCCACCCTTAGTTCTGGAGGATTGTCATCCTTCTCCAGTTCTTTTGTGAGCAAGATCGACGGCTGCTCGTTCAACGTTGACTACCTTATGCGCCTATACAGTCCCCGACTCTTTCGGGGGGGGGGGGAGGCGC
>ML438681.1:0-22050 GCA_005239525.1 Nicotiana knightiana | reverse complement strand
GGGGGGGGGGGGGGAGGGACTGATCAAACTCGCTCGGCAGGCTAGTAAAGCCCCATTCTCGAGCATCGATGAAGATCACGATTGAGGCTGGCTAGGCCGTTTTGTCCGAGTGAGGACCTCGGAAGTGATCCCAACAGAGTGCATGCCGTTCCTCGGGAAGTGGAACACAAAACATAAGTAAAATTTCAGTTTTTCCAAAATTTTATTTTACTTTTTTTTTCTTATTTCTTATCGGTGCTTGGTGGTGGTGCAACTGTTGATCGAGTCCCCAATGCGGTCCCTCGACTCAAGGAGTGGGTCGAGGGCATTATTTTACAGAAGCCATATTTCGAACACGCATGACGAGAACTTTCGAAGGACCGGTGGGAGGCCCGTTCTCATGGTGAGATTTCCTTTCATGAGTGAGTAATATTTGGGTCTTTTTTGTGTTACTAGGTCCTCATCTGTTTCGTTTCCCTTTATAGTTTTATCCACGGATGTCATGATGTGGCCTCCATCCGGTAATGAGGATGGTCCCGCCGAGTCCCCTGATCCGAGACAGGGTGATAAGAAGAAAAGAAAGAGGGCTCCGATTTCTCTGAGGACAGAGAAGAAGAGAACAAAAAGAAAGCTGGTGCGCAAGCCCAAAGAAGGTACAAAGATCGAGCCCCTTCTTCGTATTCACTCTATCGGTTGAGGGAAGAATCCGAAGAAGAACAAGAAGGAGAAGAAGAAGAAGCCTCTAAACTAGTGGCCCGCGTGCGGTCGAAGTTCGAGGGATGAGGGGCCCACGAATCAGAGAGAGCTGAGGCCGATCTGCCTCGAGCCAGGGAGGCTGACGAGGAGGCCATGGTCGAGGTCAATGTGGAGGCCATGGTCGAGGCCAATGTGAAAGTCGTGGCCGAGGCCTTCCAGGATGAGGGTAGTGCCTCGAAGGATGCAGTCGGTGTGATAGACATCATGGAGTCGCCTTCGTTCACTGAGTCTATGATTAACGAGGCTCAGGCAGTGAAACCTCGCCCTAACTAGGGGACCCATGGAGCGGAAGACCCTCACCACGGAGGACGTCACTGGATTGGGTGACTTAGAGGTGCCGAGGAAGAGTCCATATTCTGGAACAAGCGGGCCTTCCTCAAGCCCGAAATTAATCTACCGGTTCCCATCTCCAAGTGTGGATTCTGATTGGAAGCGATCGATCATTATCTCAATTCCGGAGGATGCCAGGATCCTTTCTGCCCTCGTAGGGGGTGGCCAGATACCTTTGGTGCTTGGTGATCGAGGAGGACCAAGCCAAGATGAACGAGGTGGAAGTTCCCTGCCTATTCAATGAAGCTCAACAAGTGTTAAACCGAGTAACTTCAGATACCTCTTGATGATTTATAGTTTGCACTTAGATCAATTTGTAGATTATCAAAAAATTCTTTCTCTGTATTTTTAGGCCTCGGTACTTCATCATGAGACATTTATCTGATATATGGAAGAGCTAAACCAGAATGATACCGAGATTCGAGGGCTTACGGAGAAGAGAGATTCTTACAAACTTCTCAGCGAGCAAAGTGAAGGGGAGGCTAAGAGCCTCTAAGCTGAGATAGAGGCGGCTCGGAAGGAGCATGCCGACCTGGAGCAAGTAAAAAGAGTATTTGAGGTTAGTTACGATGAGTCATACATGGTGACTAGCAGTTCGAACCCGCAGGTCCAAAAGAAGCTTGATCAAATCGAGCAGCTCCGAGCAGAGGTGGATGTGGTAAAGGCCGAGGCCGAAGAATGGAAAAGAAAAATGGACCTCTTGGCCTCATAAAAAGAGACTTCCCGAGCACAATTGGCTTCGACTGAGGTCTAACTTCAAGCTGTAAAGGAAAAGGCCTTGGTGCAGGCCAAATAGATCGAGGAGTTCCAGTCTTAGCTAAATTCGGGCGTCTCCGATCGAGAAAATCTGGCCAAGGATCTTGAGACGGACAAGTCGGAGGCCAAGGTAGTTAAAGTCGATGGTGAAAAGATGGTGGCCGTTTATAAGGCCGATGTCGAGGCGGCTCAGGTTTGAGCAAAGGACATTATCGAGCACGCGAAGCGGCAATCTTGAAGGGAGGCCCTCGAGGAAATTCATGCTAGGGGTTTCGACTTATCGACTGAGATTGAGAGTGCCAAGGAGCTTGAAGCCAAGGACAAAATATTGGCCTATCCCAAAGATGATGAAGATTCTGAAGATTTGGGCGAGTTCGAGGGTGGAGGAGACCCCGAAGGTGATTATTCGGCCCCCGGTGAAGACTAGGCCACTTAGGCTCTTTTCAGATGTTTTTTTGCTGTTTGTATTACCCTGTTGTTGAGTCCGTTTGTCCTTTGTAAACATTTGCATCGGGGCTGTTTGGCCCTTGTAAAATGAATTTTTTGATATGTATATAAGTCTTTTTCCCTTCAATAGCTTTTGGATTTTCCCTTTGCTTTATTACTTATATTTGCAAATATTGAAATGCCTTAGCATGAAATAGTTAGGTTACGTTCGGAGGTTCAAACAAACCTTTCCTTCAACATTATTTTGTTTTAAGGCATCGTGGGTGTTCGGTGTGACCGGAAATTTTTTCCCCAAAGTGCTTAGATTTTTTCAGATTATAGTTTGCCGAGGGTAGTCTTTAGAACCGGTTAAGAAATTTTAAGGCCTTGTTGTTTTTGTTACGGGTCTCACACGTCTCCAAGCTATGTTAATATAGCCATAACATCTTTAATTTCGGTGTTTCCCAATGGGCCTGCTATCCCGAGTTATCCGAAGTTGCCTAAGATAACAGTCCCCGAGTGGGGGTGTCCATAGCCTTTAAAAATTTGGGTGTTGTCTAATAGGTCTTATGCCCCCGAGCTATGATAGCTCGAACCATCCGAGTTTGTTTTCTGACGGCAGTCCTCGAGTGAGAGTGATTGTTTGAGCTTGGATTAAGATGGCCCTTGGGCTCGATACCTTTAGGGGATCAGATGTAGGAAATTCCTTGAGAAATGCAAGAAAATAAAGGACAAGATATTTATCCGAAAGAAAGAGACTTCTTTTTATTCTTGTGCATAATAGTTATACATGTGTACATGCTTTGTGCCAGGGCTCGAGCAATCTATGCGGGCATGATTCATTTGACCGTTTGGCCCTTACAATAAATCCTATCGATCGAGACCCTTCAATCACGAAGTTTCTTCCCTTGCTAAAGTCGATATCCGAGGGTAATGTCCCCCAGTATTCGAGGTTGATCAAAGATAGAAGCCTCGGATAGTGTTGATGCGATATTTGACACCGATTCATGATCGACCTTCGATTCTAAGTTACCATGATCCACTGTTTCCTTGTTAAAAACCTTGCCAGAAAATCCATTTGGAACAAAACCGGATTAAGGGAAAAAGAGTGCAACGCATGCTTTCAGGCCTAACAATTGCACTGTTCCTTGTTGGTTACCTGCAAGTGTTAGTTCAAAAATAAGTAAAAAGGAATGAATGGGGCCGTACCTTAGCAGTAGTATCAAGTGAGCTATGTCCCAGTTATTCGGTAGTCGTTCAACATTCATTTCCCCGAGTTTGTACGATCCTTTTCCAGTGATCTCGAGAATTTGATACGGTCCTTCCCATTTCGGCCCCAACTTCCATTCGTTCGGGTTTTGGGTGCTCAATGTGGCCTTCCTTAGTACTAAGTCCCCGATATTGAAGTGTCGAAGGTTGGCCCTTTGATTGTAATATCTCTCGATCGGTTATTTTTGGGTGGGAAACCGGACAAGGGCGACTTTGCACCTTTCATATAGTAGCTCTAGGCTCGTACTCATGTCCTCGCCATTCGATTCCTTTATTGCATATCGAAATCTGATACTTGTTTCTACGACTTCGACCAATATTAGAGCTTCGAGGCCGTTAACCAGTGAGAACGGGGTGGCCCCAGTACTGGACTTTGAGGTTGTACGGTATGCCCATAGAAATTCGGGTAGGTTTTCCTTCCATTTTCCTTTGGCATCAGTTAACCTCTTTAAGGTTTTGGATCATGGTTTTGTTGCTCGATTCTGTTTGTCCGGTCCCACTAGGGTGATAAGGTGTTGATAGGATTCTTTTGATCTTGTGGTCTTCATGAAATTTGGTTTCTTTGCTATCGATGAATTGTTTCCCATTGTCGCATATGATCTCGGCCGACATTCTGAACCGGCATATGATGTGGTCCCAAATGAAATCGATGACTTATTTCTCCCTGACCTTTTTGTACGCCTAGGCTTCCACCCATTTAGAAAATAGTCAGTCATAAACAATATAAATTGAGCCTTACCGGATGGCCATAGAAGGGGCCGATGATGTCCATTCCCCACTTCATGAACGAACATGGTGACAAAACCAAATGTAGCAGCTCCCTGGGTTGATGAATCATCGGAGTGTGTCTTTGGCACCTATAACAGTTTTGCACGAACTCCTTTGCATCCTTTTTCCATGCCGATCCAGTAGTAACTGGCTTTGATTACCTTTTGAACTAACAATTCAGCGCCTGAATGATTTCCGCAGTTGCCCTTGTGAACTTCCCTTAGGACGTATTCGGTATCTCCCGGTCCTAGACATATCGCTAGTGGGCCATCGAACATTCTTCTGAATAAGGTTCCGTCTTCGGACAAGCTAAATATTGCTGCCTTCCTACGTAGGACCCTCGATTCTTTTGGATCCTATGGCAGTTTTCTAGTCTACATATTTGTTTCTCCAATCCCAAGTCATTGTAGAGTTTCTCTCGGCATGACCTTCTTCTACCACCATCTCATGAGTTGCACGATTACCCCCCAGTTGAGCTCGTTGTCCTCGACCGACGACCCTATGTTAGCAAGGGCATCAACCTCACTATTTTGATCCCGGGGCACATGTTGTAAAGTCTACTCCTTGAACCGATGTAATGTTACCTGCAACTTATCTAGGTACCTTTGCATACGTTATTCTTTGAAATCAAATGTTCCATTAACTTGGTTTACCATGAGGAAGGAGTCGCACTTAGCTTCGATCACCTCCGCCCCAAGCTTTTGGCTCGGTCGAGACCTGCAATCATGGCCTCATATTCGGCCTCGTTGTTAGTCAATTTCACAGTCCTAACAGATTGTCTAACTACATTGCCTGTTGGTGGCTTCAATACGATGCCAAGTCCGGACCCTTTTACGTTCGAGGATCTATTCGTAAAAAGGGTCCAGATTATCGAGGACGTCCCCGAGTTTACCAACAACTCTCGTTTGACCTCGGGTATCAGGGCCGACATAAAGTTGGCCATAAAATCTGCGAAAATTTGAGATTTAATGGCTGTCCAAGGTCGATATTCAATATCGTACTCGCTGATTTCCACGGCCCATTTGGCCAATTGTCCTGAGAGTTCGGGTTTATTAATTATATTTTACAATGGGTAAGTAGTCACGACACATATATGATGGCACTGAAAATTTGGTTTCAGTTTCTTAGAGGCACTTAGCAAAGCGAGCTCCAATTTTTCTAGGTGAGGATATGTAGTTCCTGCCTCACCTAGAGTCCTGCTAACAAGTAAATTGGAAATTGCGTACCTTGTTCTTCCTGGACCAGGACCCCACTTACCTCTATCTCCGATATTGCTATGTACAGGTATAGTTGTTCGTCTTCCTTCAGTGTGTGAAGCAGTAGAGGGATCGATATATATTACTTGAGTTTCTCCAAGGCCTGTTGGCATTCTGGGGTCCACAAAAAGTTCTTCTTCTTCTTTAGTAGCGAGAATAATCGGTGGCTCTTATCGGAGGACCTCGAGATGAATATCCCTAGGATGGCTATGCGTCCGGTTAATCTTTGCACGACCTTTACGTTGTCCACGATCGTGATATCTTCGATGGCTTTGATCTTGACAAGGTTGATCTTGATTCCTCGATTGGATACCATGAATCTGAGGATTTTAACTGATCCGAGTCCGAACGCATATTTCTCGGGGTTCAGCTTCATATTGTACTTTAATATGCTGAAGGTCTCCTGGAAATGTTTTAAATGGTCCTCTGTTTGTAGGGACTTAACCAACATATGGTTAATGTAAACTTCCATTGATTTTTCCAATTTCTTCCTCGAACATCCGATTTACTAGGCGTTGATAAGTGGCACCAACATTTTTTAATCCGAATGGCATCACGTTATAGAAGTACGTGCCGTACTTAGTGATGAATGAGGTTTTTTCCTAAGCATCCGGGTCCATCCATATTTAGTTGTACCGGGAATAGGTGTCGAGAAAACTGAGGATCTTGTGACCGGCCGTAGCATCGATCATGCGATCGACGTTGGGCAGAGGGAAAGAGTCCCTGGGACACGCCTTGTTCAAATCCTTGTACACACATTCTTAATTTGTTCCTTTTTAGGGACTACTACTACGTTTGCTAACCAATTAGAGTATTTAACCTCCCGAATGGACCCTATTTTAAGGAGTTTAGATACCTCATCCTGATAAAAGCATGTTTGACCTAGGACTATGGCCTCCTCTTCTGCTTGACCTGATGGAAGTTCGGGTCCAGGCTTAGCTTGTGAGTGGTTATCTTCGGTGGGATCCCTGTCATATTAAGATGGGACCAAGCGAAACAAACTATGTTAGCTATAATAAATTGAATGAGTTTTTTCCCGAGCTCGTGAGTTAACCCCGTGCCCGGGTATACCTTCTGATCGGGCAGATGCTCGATTAATATGACCTGTTCTAGATCCCCAACTGTTGATTTAGTAGCGTCAGAATCATCCGGGACTATAAAAGATCCGGGAACCCCGTATAGATTGTCTTCATCAGTCCCTTGTTTATCCGGTTTGGTCGTGGCCGGTGTCGGTGATTGCTATTTAGCCTCTTGTTTTGTACCCAAACTTAGTTCCTTTGACGTTGCGAGTGTTGATATTAGAATCACTTCTTCGACTGCAAACATCTCTTTTGCAGCTGGCTGTTCTCCGTAGATTCTTTTAATCCCTCCTGGTGTTGGGAATTTTAACACTTGGTGAAGAGTCGAGGGTACTGCCTCATGTTGTGGATCCATGGCCTTCCGAACAAGGCATTGTACCTCATGTATCCTTCGATCACATAAAACTTGGACTCCTGGATGGTCCCGACGTCATTCGCTGGTAATGTTATCTCCCCCTTAGTAGTTTCACATGCCATGTTGAATCCCTTCAGAACTCGGACTTCAAGCACGATTTGATCTTGTAGGCCGAGCTGTTTTATGACCCTCGATCGGATGATGCTGGCCGAGCTACCTAGATCAATTTACACACGTTTAACTCGAGATTTATTTATGAGTGCAAATATTACTAGTGCATCATTATGGGTCTGCACGATCCCTTCTGCGTCCTCGTCATTGAAAGACAAAGTTCCCTCTGCTGTGTAATCTGGAGTCCATTTTTCCCTTGTGATGGATACTTTGGTGCGCTTTAACATAGGCCCTTGAGGAACATTTACCACACTGATGATCATGTTAATTACGTGTTGAGGATCTTCTTGTTCGGTCTATTTGTTAGAATCCCTATTTCTGAAATGATTCTTGGCTCGATCGTTTAGGAATTCTTGAAGGTGTCCGTTGTTGAATAACAGGCTACCTTCTCCCTGAACTGTTGGAAATCCTCTATTCTGTGACCGTGAGTGCCATGATATTTGCACATCTGGTTTGGATCCCTTTGAGATGGATTGGTTTGTAGAGGTCTAGGCCATTTGGTGTCCCTGATGCATACGATAGTTGATACGATGTTAGCAACATTAACATTAAAGTTATATTTTGATAATCTCGGTGCTTCTTTAGGATCGATAGGCCTGTCAAAACTGTTCTTGCTCATGAAACCTAGAGTATTCTGGCCTCGATCATTTCTCCTTTAATTTTGCACAGAACTTCGTCCGGACCCATTGCTTCTACGATCTCCATGATATCTCTCTTAACTCAGTTGATGGATCTAACAAGATAAACGGACCTGGAAGGAGCCCCAAGTCGATCATATTCGACTGTGATTTTTGATTGATTTTGGTTATACGCATCAGCCCAAGTAACAACCGGGTACTCTATCAAATTCTGCTTCAACTGCTGTGAAGCCACCGAGCTTAGAATTTTGAGTCCTTGAGTGAAAGCTTGAATGGCCCAATCATCAGCTACCGTGGCATATCCATCTGTTCAATTTGAAACCGGGACAAGAACTCTCTGAGCATTTCATTATCCTTCTGTTTTACTTTGAAAAGGTTTGACTTCCTGATCTCGACCTTAATAGCCCCAGCGTGTGCTTTCAAGAAAGAATCTACAAGCATGGCAAAAGAGTCAATAGAATTAGGAGGTAAGTTGTGATACCATATCATAGCTCCCTTTGACAGGGTCTCTCCAATTTTCTTTAGCAAGACAGATTCGGTCGCATAATCCTCCAAGTTATTCCTTTTGATAGCGCATGTGTAGGAGATAACATGCTCGTTCGGTTCGGTCCTTCCGTTGTTGTTAGGAATCTCGAGCATGCAGAACTTCTTAGGGATCGTCTTGGGAGTCGCGCTAAGAGGAAAGGGATTTTGTACGAACTTCTTGGAGTCAAGGCCCATCAATATCGGTGGCGCTCCTGGGATTTAATTAACCCTGGAATTGTAGGTTTTCACCATCTTATGTTTGCCTCAATTTTTTTATCCCCCGACTCTATCTGTTTTTTCAATTCCTCGAGCATCTTCATGATTATCGGGTTGGTCCCTGACTCTTTCTCATTCGATCTCTCTGAGACCGGTTCATCTCTGTGAACAACTTCTCAGGATGGTGGGCGGCTCTGGTTTTGCAGCTGGGCTATTGCCGCCTGTTGAGCTTGTAACATTTCGAAGATTACCCGCAAGTTGATTCCACCATCTTCGCCGCCGTGTGTTCTTTGTGCAACCGATCAAACTTCCCTACGAACGCTGTCCTCAGGATCGGTGGGAAAATTTGCGTTGATGGCCACATGCGAGCTAACATCGATTGGGTCCGTGACCGGGACTCCCCGAGGTCGACTAGGGGCACATAGTTACCGCTTGCTACGTTGCCATTTTTTCCATGGTGGCTAGACTCTTTGTCAACATGTAGGGGTTCTGATTGAGAGTTCGACATTATTAGTTTTAACGAGAAATCGGATACTTTTCAAAGAACAAGTGTAAAATAGTGTATATGGAAATTTGTATCAAATAACCACTATTATCCTTAGCCCCACGGTGGGGGCCAAAATGTTTACCTTCAAAATTGGATAATAAATGAATTTGTGTTTTAAGGATACGTGGATTAAATCGACACAAAGTGATAAGTTAAATTGCAATTGAAATAAAATATGATAAAGTAAATTCAAACCACACAAATTGGACATTCACAACCTAGGGGGGAGGGCCACCCTTGAACAAAATGCATTTCGATCTATATCAAGACACAGTTGAATAAGAACTTTAAAGAGAAAATAACAGTATATTTCTTATGAAATTGTTACAGTGTCTTTTACAAGTAATCATACCCCTTTTATATAGTATGAGAGTCCTACTTTAGGTACAATTGTATAAAAGGTAAAAATATCCTAAGTTGCTGATTTGCCAGTTCCATATTGATACGTGCCAAAATTCCCGCCGTAATACCCTACCGGTACAAATATTTCAGCCTTCTGTTAGTTAGGTCTTCTGTTGGTTATACTGGCAATGTTTCCTCGATCTCAATCAGGGTCAAGGTCGATTCCGGGATTATGGACTCAATGTTCTCAAGGACGAACATTCTGACGCCGTGTTCTGGTTCGATGAGACTCGGGGTCGATCTCCAATACCTCACGTTCCCAGCCCGATCTGTCATGTAGTGGACGAGCCCGATTTTGACCATATATATATATATATATATATATATCCCCCTTAAAATAAGTAACAATTAAATTTGTACGCGGTTTAAAGGATGTGATTTAATTTAACACGAATGGCCAAAGAACAATAAGTAATTGAATTAAAGGAAAACAAAACTGTCAAACCATTTGTGACGAAGTAATTAAGCCTGGCGTTAGATTTGAACGTTAAAGATCGGTTCCAATCGATCCCTCAGAATGAAACTCAGTTGCAACTAAATGGATGAACAACTTGAAGAACACTTGAACGATTACTAAAAGACAAAAGCAAACTTTATTACTTTTATATGCGTGCCGACAATGACTCAAAAAATGAAAAGGTTCCCCTCTTTATATAGTAGAGGAGTTTTAACCCTAATACAAGTCTAAATAAGGTAAACATCCTTTCCTTCCTTTTTTCCCCAAGAAAGCACGATCCACAGTTAATACCAGGCGTGATCCCAGCTGTAATATTCTTCCCATGTTTGGCCATGCTTGATTCCCGACGTATCATTCATCCACCCCCGGGCCCCGATTTGTGGGAACCCTCCGACCTACCCGAGCCAGCGTCGAATCACATTGTTCCTTGTTTCTTCGTCGGGAAATTGGGGATAACTTTATCCCCTATTTTACCCGTACATAGATAGTCCCTTCACTTCTCGAAGAGTATATTTATAGGAACTATGAGAAGTGACTAGTTGACCAGGTTTCTTCCTTCGTACACCATAAGCAAGTTGACGAGCTGAAACGTCCCATCATTCACGTCGCTCTGATTTTGGATTGCTGGTTGATTATGCTCGGCAGTTACCGAATGTGTAACATTATGCATTCATTATTCCTTCCCTATAAAAGCTCCAGTTTCCGTTTTTCACTTTTTAACTTTCTTTCTGATTCGAACATTCTCGAGTTCCCCTCGAGTTTTTCATCTATTCATCAATCCTTTAAATCTTCATAATCTGTTCTTCACATCTTCATAACTTCATATATTATCTTCAAACCTTCGTACTTTACCTTCAAACCTTCATACCAAATATTCATATCTTCATGCGAAACCTTCCAACCTTCATATTTCCAAATTGAGATGGCTAAGACTTCGAAATCGGTACCCCAAAGTACGACACCTTCGACTTCTTTCCCAGCTACATGCACTGAGGCAACACTTCCAGTAGTAGCCCCAAAACCTCCACTTACAGACTTCATCCTCAGAGGCTTCTTCGTAGATAACGACTTCATGGTCGATAAAGCCTCGTACAAGGAGACTGAGGTGAGGAGGCGTGGATGTATGTTTGCTCCATCACCGAGGAGATGCTCCAAGTAGTCCGAGAGGACTGCTAATAGGAAGGCAAAGACATAGTCATTTCTAGTCCCGATGAGGATATCACGACACACGTGGAAGGATATTTAAGCATTTACGTGTATCCTTTCACGTTCGGTCTGGTGGATACAATGATCCTCGAGTTCTGTAAGAGGTACAAAATTTTCCTCAGGTAGATTCATCTGTCATTTTAGAGGATCGTGACCCTTCTCCGTCACTTCACGAACAACTCGGAGGAGCCTTGGTAAGCAATTTACCACCTGCTCCGAGTGTACAGCCCCGGGATCTTCTGATGGGGGGTTAATCAAGCTCGCCCATCAGGCAAAGAAAGCTCCCTTCTCCTGCTTTGAATAGGACAGGGACTGAGGCTGGCAGGGAAGGTTTGTTCCGATAAAGATCGAGGATCTCATTCCTTCCAAGTTCTTGCCGTTCCCCGATAAGTGGAACTCAAGACATAAGTTTACTTCCTCTTAATTTGTCAAAGTACATTTTTGAATCTACCCTTATTTCTCATTATTTATTTCATTTAACATGCAGCTGTCGCCCGAGTCCCTAATGCGGTCCATTTCAGGGAGTGCGTCCAAGGCATATGCAAACAACTCACCTATCCCGAGCGTGAGTGGCACAAGATTTCCAGAGGCATGTGGGAGGCTCGTTCTCATGGTGAGCCCCATCCCCTTTTCGTTGAAAAGAAAATTTCTTGGCCATTTCTTATTGTGTCATTGTTATGACTAAATCTTTTCCTTCCACAGGTTTTCCTAAGACCACTAAACTTTGGGTAATCACCGAGGCCGTGGATTCGACCCCAACTACAAAGCCCTCCGCTTCACTACAACCTACTGCCAAAGTTGCTGCGAAGAAGGAGGAGAAAACGAAGAAGAAGAAAAGGTCTCCTGACTCCTCGGATACTCCTGGCGAGGCTAAGAAAAAGAAAATGATCGTGCTCAGGGTCATAAAGAGCACCAAAAGGTCTTCGAGTGCACGAGTCCCAAATCCCGTGGCTCTTCATTGGCTTAAGGACTTTCCCGATGAAGATGATGACTTGGAGTTCGTCACTCATGTATCAATTGATGTCGGCCTGGAGTTGGTGGCCACGGAGGGGACGCTCGAAAGGCTGAGTCTTCCTCGACTCGAGGGCTTGGAGAAGAACAAGTGGCTACTGCTTTGTAAAAAGCTTCTCCGGTTGCGAGGGGGGCGCTTAAAAAAATGATGATGTTATCCACGTTTCTAAGTCACCACCTTATGTGGAGGCCATTTTAGACAAGGGTCGGGCCGCCGTAGAAAAACCCACCGAGCAACCCGGATCATGGATGAGGCCCTTAACTTATTTTTTGAGGGCGTGGATATCGGCATACTGGAGGATTACTTCAGCTTTGGCCACTTGGAGATCCCAAAAATGGTTCGTGCAACCGGGGTCAGGTGGGCCAAGTTCGAGCCCAAAGCGCGAGAAACACTTTTCTGACCCAAGAGCGGACCCTGAACGAAAGAAGACAGTCATATTCACAGTATCAAAGGATACTATCATGCGATCCGGTCCAGTCGGAGTGTCCAACTATCTCTTTTCCTTAGTAACCGAAGAGAACCAAGTGAAGATGAACGAGGTAGATGGGCCAAGCCTCTTCAATGAGGTTCAGTAGGCGCTGAATAGGGTATACCTTCCTCTCTTTTTATCTTAAAGAGCCCTCTTTGACTTAATGGTATTTTGACGATTTATGTTTCTTTATGTCTCAGGCCTTGGTGCTTCACCATGAAAGCTTTCACCAGTCTAGGATGGAGGTGATTTACCTCGAGTTAGAGCTCAAGGAGCAGGTCTAGAAAAAAAAGATGTACAAAGATCTCTGCGGGCAGAACGATGAAGCCCTTAGGGACATGGTTGACCACTCCGTGCTCCAAGACGAGCTGGAGAAAGCCCAAAAGAAGGCTTCAAAAGAAAAACATGACCATGACCATCTTGTTGAAAAGGTAAGAGGGCTTGAGATCGATAATGAGAGGTTAAACGCAAATGCTAACGCTGCAATCTCGCAGTTCTAGGAGAAAATAACCCCGATCGACCAGCTTAGGTCCGAAATGTCCGAGGTCAAAGCTTCAGATGATAAGTTGAGGGGAAAAATGAATCTCCTAACATCAGAACAGGATGCCATCAAAGAGGACCTACCATTAACCAATGTGCAGCTCTAAGTGATGAGAGAAAAGGTCGACAAAATAGTCTCAGCTAAATGAGGAGCTCCAGGCACAACTTGCTCGGTTGATGCAGAACCAGACGCTCTCGGCCAAGAATATACTGCACAAGTCCAAATTGGAGATGGCTTTAAACGAGGTCTCGGAAGCCCAGGACATGCTGGCCCAGTACAAGAATGATGTAGAGGTAGCCGAAGCTTGTATTATAATAGAGGTTGAGTCATGACGTGGCTATCTCGGAGAGAGACTCTCAAGGAGTGGTCTCATCCATTTTCACACCTCAATTCAAGGTTATGAAATGGTCGATTGCAATGATAATATCCAAAAAGAGTCGGGGTCAATTTCTACAGGGAGCTATATATTGGAGTTAGGAGTATATATTGTAGTATGTGATTTTTACTATCTCAATTTACACTTTCACAAATTGGGGTTGTTTTAACGTCTAATTAAATCTAAGATTGAAAAGTTGAGAAATAAAACTAAGAGAATCTTTTTTTTTTCTCCAAGTTTTATTAAAATTCTTGGGCTATGACCATCACCTAGGTGTTTCCCTAATGGGATATAAACCTTAATTCTTGTTTTATTGGTTGCGGTGTATTATAACTATCAACTCTCAATTACCCACTCAATACCTCTCGGTCAGAGAGTAATTTTTCCCAATTTGGCTTTCTCAAGTCCAAATGGGTATTGCACAAAACGGTTGATAAAAGCTTAAGTCGGGTTATTACTATCTCTAGGTTGAACCCTTTAATTGTGATTATCAATCTCTCGATTGACCCAATTATTTGTTTGCCAAGTTTTCCTAGACTAAGTCTCTCTTTCTCAAGTAGAGACTAAGTCAAATAGGCCTGAACTAATGTTTGCAACCATTAATTCCACAAATTAAAGCATGAACAAGGCTAAATAATAAACACCCAACTATAAACAAACATTAAATTAAACACCCATAAGGTTTACACACTAGGGTTGTGGCACAACCCTAGTAAAAATTTAGCTACTCATGGTTGAAATTGAAGAAATAGAAGAAGACATGCTAATTAAATCATATTGTAAATTCAAAATCATAAAATCTATGTTAAAATAGCCCAAAATATGATAAACTACTAAAAGAAATAAAGATAAACGGCTACTGTAGCTGCTGATGTTAAAAGTTGACCCAAAATTGTGAAACTCGTCTATTTATATAGGGCTGGAAATTTCAAATGAAAATGCCCTTTGGGAGGTTTTGCGGCCGCACAATTCCATGTGCGGTCCGTAAATTTCTTCAACTTGTCGGGAACTAGAGGTTAGCGGCTGCATAATTCTGATCTACAGCCGCAAGGCATCCTTTCTACGTTTCACACTTTTACATCTGCGATCCTTACTTCTACATCTGCAGTCCGCACTTTTACACCTGTGACTGCAAGGCGCTTCTTCTGTTGCCATACAATTCCTGTGCGGTCCATTCTTCTGAGGGACTTGGAATGCACATTCTCTGAACCTTGCTCCTAGCCATATTTTGTGGCCTCATAATTCATGTGAGGACCGCACTTTGCACAAAGGTCTTTTGGCTTTTCCTTCAACATTTGCGGCCGCAGATGATATTCTGCGGTTCACACTTGTGAGCTTCTGTGCCTTTTATGGCCGTGAGTTTAGATTACTCCTTTTTGAGTTGGATTTCATCTCGAGAGTCCATATTCCAATATTCCCGCAATTTAACACATTTCATCAGCTTTCAGGAACACAATTAAACGCTTTTCGACCAAAACAAAAGCTAAAAGACGCTAATAAGTAGTCAAAATCCTCACTTATAAACTCCCCCAAACTTAAGTTTTTGGTTGTCCTCAAGCAAATAAGTTAGTTCCAACCTCCACAAGTTAAGAGCCATTCCATATAATCAAAGGTGATTCATTCACACATCAATTGGGACCAACAATTACCCACACCACTTATGAATTATCAACAAGGCAACAAGTTAAAATTTTATGTGCTAGTAGTTCTAATGTGACACTTGAGCATCAAGAGTTAACTTTACTCATCAAGGAAGCTCGCTCTTTCATGTAGATCATTGTGAAAATCCTCCTCCTCTACTCTCCGTTTGCCTATCTCGATTAAGAATTTTAGCACTCAATCCAAAGATTTACGAAAGGTTCACTCATCTCTCTCAAAAGAATATCGCAAGTACGATTTAAGTACCGTAGGCTTGCCCCTCTTGTATATCACCACTAATGTAATCTCACTCGGCTTGAAATCACGTAGGGCTTTTTCAGAATGAATTGAAGGCTTTTTTACTAAGGTTGGATATGGTATGATAGAACATATTCATCTTTCCTTAAGCACTCCATTTTCTGTTCTTGACTCATGCTTTGCCAATTCTTTGAGGCATTTTCTTTTCCTAGGGGTAACTAGAGAGACTTAGCATCACTCTTTCTTGATCATGACATTCATTTTCTCCCTCTTTGATTTCTCCAGGCTTTGCATTATTACTTTTCTTTGAATCCCATCAACTCTTCCACTTATTCACTTTCTTTTTGCATTTATTTTTGTTCTTTCCTTTTTTTGACTTCCCTTCTCATAATTTCTTTTCTCTTTTTGTGCCTTGATACCTCTTTCAAGTTCCTCGTCTCTCCCCCAAACTTACGTTTTTAGCCAATTTTTTTATAAGAGTGTTAAGAAAATCTCGGGTGCCAAGAGAGGGTCACGACAAAACGGGTAAAGGCTTGTAACATGATTATCAAATGAGAAATGTTCGAGGCTCAAATGGGTTGACTAGGGATAACAACATTGGTGGGCAATGGAAAACTTCAAGCGGGTCAAGGAGAGCCTACAATCACCTCTCAAGCCAAGCAAAACTTAAGACTTCTCCTTGAAACACATTCGGGAAAAATTCTAGACCATTCGCACGGGTACTTGGACTCGCAACAAAAACATCTCACCTTTCACGCAGTTGGATTTTCAAAGAGGATAGAGTCGAGGGCCCACAATGACCATATTCAAGATTGAAAATCACTATGGTTCGATTAAACCACTTGATGATTGCCTAAGTTAACACTTATAAGGTCACTAATTAGAGTTATTTCTTTCCAAAAAACTTGTTTTTAACCATAAGCACGTAGTTAAGTGTGTTGGTACCAAGTGAAACATGTTTGACTCTTCGAGAATGACTCAATTAGGTCTTTTTATTCATTGCTACTACTATTATTACCTAAACACCAAAAGCGGATTCATTCCCTTAAGAAGGTTGTCACTCCATCCATCGTTGGGAAGAGTCACCCGGTTTAAACAAAAATACCTTTGGAAGGAACCGTGACATTAAAAAAACCAAAGGCTTATTATCCACTATAACATAAAAAGAAGCTATTAAATAAAAAATAAGCTACTAATTCAAAAAGAAAACAAACATAAAAATAAAGAAGTTATAAATCAAAAAACTATTGAAAGTGCAACGAATATACATAATGTGAGAGAAGAGAGAATATATACATAATTGATGTTTTAACTTCAATACCACACGGGGGGGGGGGGGGGGGTGATTTGTGCGGTGTTTAATCTTTCACTTGAATTGATTATGGAAGGACCCGGTTCTTCTAAGTGTTTCTTAACCTACTATTGTTGAAACAATGTGCGAAAAGTAAAGAACACAAGTATTTTTACGTGGAAAACACACGACTCAAAAAGTGAAAAAACCTCGACCTACTACTCAGTAAGATTTTCGTAAACACTCCACTAAATCACTGATCCAAAACAACATTTACAAAACACTTTTGTAAACCTAAGGATTAACTCTAATCCCGTTGTGGCAACCAGTCTCTAACTGTTGCGACAACTTCATATCAACTCTAACTTGAATACTCTGAGTACCTATTACAATTGCCTCTAGATAAAGCTAAAAGATACAATATGAAAATACCTTCTACAATTGAACTAGAATGAAAGACAGACACTTGGAACTGGTTCTTCTATCTGGTTCATGTTGCTTCAGGTTCGCACACTTGAATCACACAAGAATTGCTTGCAAAATGCCCTGCTATTTTGCTCGCAACTCACGTTTAACTTCTGCTTTTGTGTGTACATGTAGAAGGAGCAAATTCTGCAATATATAGAGTTAGTAGACGAAAAAACAACTAGAGTTCTAATGCTACTCTTCCTCGGTGGAAGAGTTCTAGTTGTTCTCAACTTCTAACTCCTCCATTATATGATGTTATCTATCATCCTGTTCTTCCACCAAGAGTAGTACTGGCCGTTGAAGAGTGGTGGCCTGGCAGTGGATTGCCCTTCCCAGTTTCCAGGTGGTGCACTCATCTTGTTCTTCTCCTAAGGCATTAGCCTCTTCAAGGATAAACCGCTTTGATACCAATTTATGTTTTAACTTCAATACCACACAATGGAAGGGGGGGGGGGGTTTTTGTGGTGTCCAATTTTTTGCTTAAACTGATTATGGAAGGACCNGGGGGGGGGTGATTTGTGTGGTGTCCAATTTTTTACTTAAACTGATTATGGAAGGACCTGATTTTTCTAACTGTTCCTTAACCTAGTATTGTTGAAACAGTGAATCCGGAAAGTAAAGAACACAAGTATTTTTACGTGGAAAACACCTGGCTCAAAAGGTAAAAAAACCATGACCTACTACTCAATAGGATTTTTCCAAACACTCCACTAAATCACTAAGCCAAAACAACATTTACAAAACACTTTTGTAAACCTAAGGATTAACTCTAATCCCGTTGTGGCAACCAGCTTCTAACTGTTGCGACAACTTCAAGTCAACTCTAACTTGAATACTCTGAGTACCTATTAAAATTGCCTCTAGATAAAGCTAAAAGATACAATATGAAAACACCTACTACAACCCACGTTTAAGTTCTGCTTTTGTGCGTACATGTAGAATGAGAAAATTCTGCAATATATAGAGTTAGTAGACGAAAAAACAACTAGAGTTATAATGCTACCCTTCCTTGGTGGAAGAGTTCTAGTTGTTCTCAACTTCTAACTCCTCCATTATCTTGGATAGTGTTATCTTGAGTAAGGAGTCCTTCTCCTTATCAATTATGCAACATTTTCGATCAGTAGATATCAAATATACCAAGTTAAGCTTGTCTCCTTCATGTGCATACCATATGCTCGAATTTGCCCGTGTCTGTGTACATAGGGGATGGACCTGGTTCATGCCTTAGTTTCCTTTGTTAATCTTCAAAACAAACCTTCACTTGGGCCAACAAATTCCCCCGTTTTGATGATGACAAACTTTGTGCTTTTCATAAGGCTTAGGTCCTGTTTCAACTTAGCTCAACATCAACACAATGTTAGAAACATTTTACCTTTTTATCACTTATCATCAAGGACCAGGTTCATTAGGTTATAAACATCACTGTTCAAAGTGTAAGCACAACCTTTTTCCCCATTTTGGCATCATCAAAAAGTTGCACAAACAAGTAAGATAACCATATTTTAAAAATTACTCATGACCACTGGGGCTACTTCAAATGCAATCATGGATTAATCATCATATATCAAGCTAAGGATATTAACCATCAAAGAAATATAAACAAACAGTTAGAGAAAAAGATAATGAATTTCATTGATGATTGATAAGATCCTACCACAAATCATAAGAAGAAATAAAAACACTGAAAACATAAGCAAAAACAACAAAAAATCCCGAACTAGGTCACTGGTTGATCTACACTAGGATAGGAGGCTTAAGCTTGGGAAGGACCAGGGGCTTGGTTTTTAGCTTGGAGTAATTGCAGCATATCCTGAAAAATGCCATCATTCTTCTCCTTTTATTTTGCTAGCTCAGCTTTGAGAGAATCTCTCTCATTCTCCACCTCTGCCAACCTCTTCTTCAGCCTATCAATTTCAGCATCCTTATCGCCACTTTCTTGCACCAAGGCTCGCACTATGCTATTCACTGGTACCTTTTTGGTTGAACCAGGTTCTTTAGGAGTGGTTTGGACTTCATATCCATAAGCAGTCATAGTATTTGCCTCAAAAGGATCCTTGCTTGTACCAACCTCCCATTTCTTCATAGGTACCTTGAAATATGCAAGTACAACCGTGAGAATAAATACATAGGGTATGGCATGAGTATTGGTGCCATTCAGAACCCTATCAAGAAGTTGGATTATAAACCCATGCCAATTAATCTGCCTCTCATTGTCCAAACATTCCATAAGGACCAAGTCCATGAATGTGGAAATGTGCCTCATTTCCTGCCTTGGCAGCACACATTTGTTTACAAATTCGAATAACACTTTGTGGGGTAGCTTCATCTCACTCTTGTATACAGCCTTGGGCTCAAGTTCCTCTTCATTGTCACTGAATTTTCTAGTAGCAAGGGCAGTAGGAAGATTCTCTAGTCTTGGCCACTTGAGCTTCTTATAGTCATTGTACCCTTCAGCAGGTACACCCAAAATCTCTCCCAGATCCTTCGCATTAAAAGTGACTTTCACTCCTTTCACCACAATGGTGACCCTTCCATCTTTTACCTCACAATTGGCCATAAACTCTACTATTTCATTTCTGGCCAACCTGCCATCCATTTGAAAGACCATGTCCTTCCAGCCTTGCAATTGTAACTTTTCCAAAAGCAGCACCATTCCTTCCTTCTCCAAGTCCCTGAGAAGTCTGCTTTTCAAGATAGTTCTCTTGCCAAACTTGGCCATCTTTTCTTTCTCAGCATCAGAATCATCTTCTTTTTTCTCTCCACTCCATTCTTCTTCCTCCGCAATTTTCACTTTTCTTGATTTAACAGCAGACCTGGTTCTTTTTGCCAAAGTGGATGGTTCAGCAGACTTTGACTCTGAAATACACTTCTTAGTGGAAGTCTTGGCTTTCTTAGCTTTAGGATTAAGAAACCCCACTTCTTCTGTCTCATCTTCATCTCGAAGGACCAGGTCCATCTCATCAATGTCAACAGCCTCTACTGGCTCACCTATCTTCTTCTTTCCCTTAGAAACTGCTTTTCTTCTACTTTCTTATAAGGCTTTCTCCAGTTCTGCCTCATTCTGTCTTTTCTGGCTTCGTGTGGCTCTTCCTCTTGTGGGAGGAATTTCAACATTGGCAGAAAGGGAAACCTTCCTTTTCTTGTTTGCCCTAGCATTGCCAGGGGATATGCCTTTGAACTTCCTTTCTTCTTTGAATTATAACTCTCAGTCACTCTTTGCAGTAGGTCTGCGAGAGTTTCCTATTCAGATGAAACAGGTTCATCTACATTTTTCCCAAGTTAAACTGGCCCTTCAGCAGCTTCGCCAGACCCACTTCCCCCTATTTTCCTCACACTCTCTTCTATTCCAACAAATTCCTCTCCTCAAACAACCATTGCACATGTTTCTTTAGTTAGCTAACAGGAGTGGGTGAAGAATCAACCACTCTTTTTCCCTTTGCCCTCACAGCACTCCGAGCACCCTTACTCTCTTTTTATTTTCCTTTTTTATTTTTACCACCAACTCCTTCAGACTCTTTAGTTTCAACACATGCCATAGACCCTACCAGTACAAACCTATTTTCTCCAAATTTGTAGCAACTTCAAAAATTGTTTCAGGAGTAACTTTTGGGACAGAAGATACATGATCAGTGTCAGAAGAAACCATTTCTGCACCCTCAGTAGCAACCTTAAATGAATCTTCAGAATTCTGGGGTTTCTAGACTTAGCTAGCCTTCAATTGTTCATCTAATTTCTTAGATAATTTCCTCCCAGCCACAGTCTTGCGAGCAAGAGTCTTAAACTTTCCCTTTTTAGCAGAGGTGTGGTTGAAGGTGTGATAGATGGTGTGGGTCTGGGTTCCTTTGGTGGGGATGAAGGATTTTCATAAGTGTTTGCCATTTGTGAGTTTGGGAGATGAGTTTGTGTGAGAGTAGAAGAGGAGATAAGCTTGAAAGAATATTGACGGCTTGAAGGTTTAGAAGTGAAGAACCAAAGAACTCCTAATCAATATAAAGTAATGGAATTCACTTGAGTAGCATCAGCTTTGCAGAAGTCTAATCAAATTGCAAGTCAATTTGAAAAGACGTTCAAGACTATCCCTAGAATCTAGGCACTTAATACAGTTGGGATTTCCTTGCAACGGATAAGTCCAAAAAGGATTTGTGATTAGATGAGACTCTGCTTTTAATCATGATCCGAATATAGTTATTTCAAATTATGCAAAGTGTAGAATACATACCGAGTAATCTTGATGAACCAGGTTCTTCAATGAGAAATCTCTTGTGTAAGTCTAAATTTTTCAAAAACAAATATCATTAGAGATTAATGAGTCATTTTAGCACATGGCACAAGAGTATACTATTGAAAGTATGAGACTGAGCAAAATCTAATCTAGTTATATACAAAATTTACAGATTTTCTAACCAAAACATTTGTTTTAATTTTTTTTTTATTGTGAATTTTGAATTGGTCCATTTAGGTGATCGTAATCATCCCTAATCCAACCTGCTCCTTTCAAAGTGATCTCTACTTAGAGATTTTGTAAAGATGTCGGCTATTTGCTTGTTAGTAGCACAAAATTCCACATCGATCAAACCCTTTTCATAGTTTTCCCTCAAAAAGTGATGCCTAACATCTATATGCTTAGTTCTCTTGTGATGAAGCATGTTCTTGGTCATACTGATTGCACTAGTGTTATCACAAAAAATGGGGATACAACCAACATCAATTACAAAGTCAATTAAATGTTGTTTGATCCACAACAATTGAACATAACATGAAGCAGCATCAACATACTCAGCTTCAACAGTAGATAATGCCACCGAATTTTGCTTTTTGGTGGCCCAAGACACAAGACATGAGCCAAGAAAGTGTGCCATAC
>ML438680.1:223116-247729 GCA_005239525.1 Nicotiana knightiana | reverse complement strand
CCGAACTTGGGACCCCGGGCGTTTGGGATCAAACGCCCCCTTAAGGCCAGGGCAGGCCTGGCGTTTGGGCTCTAACGCCCCCCTAACGCCAGGGGCTGCCTGGATTTAGGGGCCAAATGCCCCCTAACGCTAGGGGCTACCTGGCTTTAGGGGCCAAACGCCCGGCTATCGCCCGGGTGTTTCCTCTTCGACCCTTAAGCGTATTTTCGACGTATTTGCATCCCTTTAGCTCCGTTTCCATCTCCACTTCACCTACACATGAAATAAATTCCATTAAGCACATAAAAAGTGTGTTTTTATAACGCACATAAAATTTAAGGCATATAACATATTAAACCATGAATTATAGCCTCGCATCAGGGGCCATCTGAATACTAGCATGAATACTGTTATTATAAGCAAATTCTATAATCGGCAAGTGATCATCCTAGATACCCTAATCTAATACACAATCCAGTAACATATCTTCAAACGTCTGAATAGTTCGCTCTTCCTGACCGTCCGTTTGCGGGTGGAAAGCTATGCTGAGATTTACCTGCATATCCAAACCTTGCTGAAATTTCTTCCAAAGTTAGTTGTGAACTGGGCCCCTCGATCCGAGATAATAGATACTGGAGTGCCATGGAGCCTGAATATTTCTTTGATATACAACTGAGCGTACTATTCTGGAGTATCGGTGGACTTGACCGGCAAGAAATGCGCCGACTTCGTGAGCCGATGCACTATTACCCAAACTGAGTCAAACCTACGTGGAGTGCGAGGTAACCCCACCACAAAGTCCATACTGATCATTTCCCATTTCCACGTCGGTATTTCCATAAGCTGTGCCAACCCATCGGGTCTCTAATGCTCGGCCTTCACTTGCTGAAAATTTGGACACCTAGCTACAACGTCCGCCAATCCTCTCTTCATACCATTCCACCAATAAATCTCCTTGAGGTTATGATACATCTTCGTAGAACCTGGGTGTACGGAATACCTGGAATTGTGAGCCTCTGCCATAACTCTCTCTCGAAGATCATCCACATCCGGAACACATAACCTTCCTTGGCACCGCAAAACACCGTCATCATTGTCGAGTGAAAATGTTGTAGTCTTGTGATTCAGAATTGCTTCTATCAACTGTGCCAAAGCTGGATCCCTGAATTGCTTTCCCTTGACTTCCACTACAAGCGAAGACTCCGCTCCATTATGCACCACGACATTCCCTTCATCTGAGGCCGAAAGGCATACCCCCAGACTGGCCAACTGATAAACCTCATGGGCCAAAGGCCTCTGACCTGCTTCCAAATGAGCCAAGCTACCCATGGATTTCCGACTAAGAGCACCGGCTACCACATTCGCCTTTCCTGGATGGTACAAAATATTCATATCATAATCCTTGAGAAATTCTAACCACCTCCGCTGCCTTAAGTTCAACTTCTTCTGTTTGAATAAGTACTGAAGACTCTTGTGGTCTGTGAACACGTCCACATGGACCCCATAAAGATAATGCTTCCAGATCTTCAATGAAAACACTACCGCCGCGAGCTCCAAATCATGCGTCGGGTAATTCTTCTCGTGATTCTTGAGCTGCCTAGAAGCATATGCTATTACCTTACCACATTGCATCAACACACACCCCAAACCAACCCTTGAAGCATCACAATACACCACAAACCTTTCTGAACCTTATGGCAAGGTCAACACTAGCGCCAAAGTCAATCTTGATTTCAATTCTTGAAAAATCTTTTCGCAAGCATCCGACCACTGAAACTTAACCGCTTTCTGCGTCAGCTTAGTCAATGGGGAGGCGAGGGTAGAGAATCCCTCCACGAACCTCCGATAATATCTAGCCAAACCCAAGAAACTGCGAATATCTGTTGGGGTCGTTGGTCTAGGCCAATCCTTTACCACTGCAATCTTTTTGGGATCAACCCGAATCCCTTCCCTGGAAACAACATGGCCCAAAAAGGTGACTGATTCTAGCCAAAATTCACATTTTGAAAACTTTGCATACAACTGGTGCTGATGAAGAGTCTGCAGAACTGCCCTGAGGTGATTAGCATGATCTTCCTGACTTCGCAAATAAACAAGGATATCGTCAATGAAGACAATCACAAAGGAGTCAAGAAACGGTTTGAAAACCCGATTCATAAGATCCATAAAAGCTGCTGGGGTGTTGGTTAGCCCAAAAGACATTACCAGAAATTCAAAGTACCCATATCGAGTCCTGAAGGAAGTCTTAGGAATATCCTGCTCCCTGATCTTTAACTGGTGATACCCGAACTGCAAATCAATCTTTGAGAAGAACTTAGCACCTTGCAACTAGTCGAACAAATCATCTATCCGAGGCAATGGGTATTTGTTTTTGATGGTGACCTTGTTGAGTTGCCGATAATCAATACACATCCGAAGCGATCCGTCTTTCTTTCTCACAAAAAGAATCGGTGCGCCCCGAGGTGACACACTTGGCCGAATAAAACCCTTTTCTAATAGATCTTTCAATTGTTCTTTTAACTCTCTCAATTCTACTGGCGCCATTCGATAGGGTGGAATAGATATTGGCTGCGTATCTAGCAATACATCAATCCCGAAATCGATCTCTCTATCTGGTGGAATCCCAGGAAGCATGTCCGGAAATACTTCAAGAAATTCATTCACAACAGGCACAGATTCGGGAGCAGGTACCCCTGAAGTGGTGTCCTCAACCCGGACCAAATGGTAGATACGCCCTTTTTTGATAATCTTTGAGGCCTTAAGGTAGGAAATAATCCTACCTCTTGGCACAAAATTATTCCCCTCCCACTCGATAACTGGTTCATTAGGAAACTTGAGCCTCATAACTCTGGTTCGGCAGTCGAGTTTAGCAAAGCACGAATAGAGATAATCCATCCCCATAATTACATCAAAATCTACCATTTCTAACTCAATATGATCGGCCGTGGTATCCCGACCACACACCGTTACAACACAATTCCTATAGACTCGCACGACCGTAATAGAATCACCAATCGGAGTCGACACAGAGAATGGCTCGTGAAGCTGTTCGGATTCTATCCAAAAACTTGAAGCAATAAATGGAGTAACATATGACAAAGAAGACCGGGGATCAATAAGAGCATAAACATCATGTGACTGAACAGTCAGAATACCTGTGACAACATCTCGAGAAGCCTCTGCACTCTGAAAACCACTCAAAGCATAGAACCGACTGGGTCCCCCTTGACCCCGTGCTCTACTCCTAGCTGCACCGCGCCCTGCTGTAGCTGGAGGGCCGCGGGCTGGAGGGCGTGTTGAAGATTTAGCGGCTGGGCAGTGCCCCTACCCGTGCCCTGACTGGGTGCACGACAATCTTGCTGAACATGGACTCTCACTCCACACCTATAGCATACCGGTATGTATAAGTAACAGGGCTCAAAATGAAACCTCCCACAGTTAGGGCATGGGGCCCTCCGCTGCTGCTGGAACCTTCCACCTGAACGACCCGACTGATGGAACCTCCTGCTGTCTGAACCTGGTCCAAAGCGACCTCCCTGCTGATAACTGTGCTCTGATGGCGACGCACTGGCTGAGGACTGAGCATAGGACCGAGACGACCTTGATGACCCTCTCCCAAGGGCTGATCTCCCTCCTCCAACTGAACTCACAGGGTTTCCCGCTGACCGGGCCCTACTACTTCTCTCCCTCTCCATTCTTATCTTTAATTTTTGATCCTCCACAGCCTGGGCAAATCCCAGAATCTTCCCGTAGTTCATATCTGAATGCAGAGAAGTTGTAGAAACTTCATTAATAACCAAGGAACCAAGGCCCTGAACAAACTGACGAACTCTAGCCTCTATAGTGGACACCATATGAACAACATATTTGGACAAGCGCACGAATTCTATATGATACTCCCACACACTCATGTTGCCCTGCTTAAGAGCCTCAAACTTTGTAGCACGGGCTTCCATAATCTCGCCAGGCAAGAAATGATCCATGAAAGCACCTATAAACTCATCCCACCTCGCCAGAGGGCTCCCCTCCCCACGAGAATCCTCCCACATTTCAAACCACGAATATGCCGCTCCCTTCAGACGATAGGAAGACAACTCAACCCTCTCTGTCTCAGTATCCCTCATAACTCGGAGAGTCTTGCATATCTCATCAATGAACCCCTGGGGATCCGCCTCTGGGTCGGTGCCTGTGAACTCTGGAGGGGCTAACCGCAGAAACTGGTGGACCCTGGAACCTGAAGAATCCCCTTTCTCACTAGAGGACGCAGGGGCAACACTTGATCTTTGGGCCTGGGAGGCCACTAGCTGAGTAAAGATCTGTATATCTCCCCTGAGGTCCCCATAAGAAATACCAAGACCGGAAGCTGGGGCTGAGGAAGGATCAGGAACATCAGCGGGAGGGACTGTAGCACCCTCATCGGAGCAGGAGTAAGAATAGCCTGGCCTGGGATGGAAGAGTTAGGAAGATTCAAGGTCAGGGAATCATTCTCACCGACACCATCAGATAAGGAATTTACGACCACTCCTGGGGTGGCATTGGCCTCTAGGCCGAGTCGGGCTCTCTTATTGGGTGCCATTTACTGAAAATTGGAACAATGCACGAGTTAGTGGTAGAAAACTTCACCTTTCACCACATCGCACGATATAGAATAGAAATAAAAAGGTACTTTCCTAAATGTCCATGCGGCCCCCTAATTATAGATATGGTCGACAACACACCGATAAGAAGGGCTCTACTAGACACGGCTCCGAGACATCCTAGGACACTTTTAAAACCTGAGGCTCTGATACCAAGTTTGTCACGCCCCAAAACTGAGGGACGAGACCGGCGCCTAACCGGATGGACCCGGTCAAGCGAACCTGGATTGCCTTTCGTGCCCAATGCATTACCCCGTGTTCATAATACACAATATTCCATAGGAAGTAGCAAATTAAATATTTAGCATGGATTTACAACTTAAGTTCATTTCTTCTTTAACATTTTAGCAGTTGATAATCCCAAAAAAACATGCAAGTTACATACAACATTTGCAACGCGATCCACGATCACGAGTGAATACAACTGCCGCCCAAAATATACATATATACAACCCACCTCGTGTCTACGGAGCCTCTAAGAGTACTGGGAGTTTACATAGACTTCCCGGTAACAAGGTCCCGGCTATACCTTTTACAACATAAGAAAAAGAGAATGATATAGTCCACACACGGCCCCGAGAGGAAATGGGGCTCCCCAGAACTGCTAAAGAGATGAAGAAGAGGCACCACTAACGGCAAACCGAGCTACCTGCTATAGAACTACCTACATATATATAAAAGATGTAGCTCCCCTGGCAAAACGGACGTTTGTACCATGGAATAGTACTAGTATGTATGAACAAGATTTACTCCAAGTAAAATCAAACAATACACAGATAGGATACAGTCAAAGAAACCAAACAAATACTGCACAGAGATACAGAAAACACAAATGAGAGTTCCACAGTTTCTTATTTCAATTGCTCTCCTGTTCCGGCGCGCAACCCGATCCCATCGTACAATCATATTCCACCCTTATTTCTTCTGTTGCAGCGTGAAACCCGATCCCACCGTACGATTCTGTTGTGGCGTGCAACCCGATCCCACTTTACAATCATATTTGATTTCTGTTGCGGCGTGGAACCCGATCCCACCTTACAATCATATTTGATTTCTGTTGCGGCGTGCAACCCCATCCCACCTTACAATCTTATTTGATAGCAACATGAACCAATCAATTCAATCACAAGGATTTTCATCATCAAGAATATACATTCGTAACAACCAAATAACCATGTGAAATCAAGGCCATAGTAATCTTTACCAAACAGTGAGTCATATACGGCATACCATCAACATATAGTTCAATTAGATAAATCCACATTTCCTTTCCATTAATTGCTACACAACATTTAGCACTTAGATACATTCAACAATTTGATTCGTTATCATTTCCTTCGTTTTGCAGCACATCCTCTCATACCGATGTATTCAACATTTAACGAGCTTTGCACATGATAGAATAAGCACAAAGAATCACCTTTTCACAATCTCATATAGCATGGTGGCATGGTAATCAACTAGGAAAATCAGAGAACAGAATCTTACGCCTCAACACATTAGAACAATCAATTCATATATGCATAAGCAAGAAACTCATACCGAATGCTCGGACACCAACAAGGTGACTCTACGAAGATTAAATTTATCCATACATACCTCGAGTCGAAAATTCCCCTTTAACACCTATTCTCAACCCACAGGACCTTCTATCGCCTCCAATTTAATTTACAAGATGCCATGTTTAGACTTAGAATTAGAAATCATGAACTCATTTGGGCATTTTATCAAACACTATGTGATCCTTTAGATTAGCTAGCCCCTTTTTAGTGAAAGATTGCCCTAGCTTACCTCCCTTTGCTAGATTATGGTAGATTATTCACATGCATGCAAGTTCTTAACTCTCATCTTCGAGAACCAACCTATGTGTGTCCTATTCTAACTAAAATCTGATAATTTAGGGGAATAGGGTGAAGACTTACTTCTTATGGTGAAGAAGATGACGACCACTCGATTACTTCCAGGCCTGAGTAGAGATGGATGACCAATTTAGGGAAGATGGGGACTTCTCTCACTAGAACCCACTCTCACTTCTCTCTATTTTAATCAGATAGCCTTTAAAAATGAAGGGGAGAGGTGTTTTATAAAGTTGGGGGTCGGGTTTTAACATTAGAAATTAGGAGCCCCGAAGCAGGTATGCGGTCAGGAATGCGATCGCATTCCTATTATGCGGTCCGCATACCTGCCGCATAAGTGGCCTTCATCTGGGTCAAAAAGAGAAGCAGACTGCCCAAGTATGCGACCACTATGCGGTCCGCATACCTGTTATGTGATCGCATAGTGCGTCGCATAAATCCCTCTGCAAAAGTCATGGTGCAAGAATGCGACAACTATGTAGCCCGCATTCGTGAAATGCGATCGCATTCTAGGCTGTATAGTTGTCCACAAAATGGACAACAAACTGTCCAAGTATGCGACCACTATGCGGTCCGCATACATGATCTGCGATAGCATAGTGGACTGCAGACCTGTGCAAATCTGGAAAATTTTATCTTTTAAGAATTTCTACTGTTATAACCACATGGAGACCCATTCAGGCATTGTTTTAGACTTGAAATTTTACGGGTCTTTACACTTCCACCTAGGTATTTTCCTAATGTGTTGTGGGCTTTAGAGCCGGTTTCGTTGGCCGGGGTGTAATATAGCAATCAACACATAATTACCCACTCAATATCTCTCGATAATAGAATGGTTTTGCCCAATTTAGCTTTCTCAAGTCCAAATGGGTGATTTTTAAAATAGTTAATAGATGCTCAAGTCGGGTTTTACTATCTCTAGATTCAACCCATTAATTGGGACTATCAATTTCTTGAGTTCATCTCAATTTCTTATTAGCGAAGTTTTACTAGACTCGGTCTCTTTTCCTCAACTATAGACTAAGTCAAATAGGCTTGAATTAATGTTTGCAACCGTTTATTCTACAATTAGAGAAAGAACTAGGCTAAATATTACACACCTAACGATAAAAAAACATTAAATCGAACACCCATTAGGCATCCACACTAGGGTTGGGTCACAACCCTAGCTATAAATTTAGCTACTCACAGATGGAAATGAAGAAATTAAAGAAGAAAAGATGATTAAACTCATATTAAATGATAAAGAGATGAAAATCCAATGTAAAATAGACAAACTATCATAACATATCCTAAAACAGTAAATAAAAACTGCTCCCAACTTTCAGATGTTCAAACTTAACCTAATTTTGTCAAAAAAGACTATTTATACACAACTAAAATTTTCGGACAAAATTGCCTTTCAGAGGTTCTATGGCCGCACAATTCTGTGTGCAGTCTGCACTTTGCTGCAGATCTTGACAGGGAGAACTTCTGCGGCCACACAATTCAGAATTGCGGCCGAACTTCTTAAATTTTATGGACCGCACATTTCTGAGTGCGGCTGCACTTTCAAGTTCTGCGGTCGCACAATTATAGTGCGGTCTGCACTTCTTGATGGACTCAAACTTGGACTCTCTGATCTACATCTTCTACGGCCGCGCAATTATTGTGTTGTCCGCACTTTGTAAAGCTTTTCTGACGGAGGTCCTTCACGATCTGCGGCCGTAGACAAAATTCTCGGTTCGCACTTTGCCCTTTTTGCTTGGTTTTTGACCTTGTCCCAAAATACTCCTTCTTGAGCTTAATTTCATCACTTTGGCTCGTGTTCCAATAATCCTGCAAGAAACATATTTTATCAGTTTTCGAGAATACATTTAAACATTTTTTAGCTAAAATGAAAGTAAAAAAGGTGCAAATAAGTAATCAAAATTCCTACTTAATAAGTACTAACCCTGTTTTGTGCAAGGATATTTCAAACATCATGAAAGCAGAATTTGAAATGAGTATGATGGGGGAACTAACTTTCTTCCTTGGGCTTCGAATCAAGCAATTACAAAAAGGGATCTTCATTAGTCAAACGAAATACACGAAAGAACTCTTCAAAAAATTTGGTATGTCCAATGCAAAGACCGTAGGAACACCTATGAGTTCATCAACTACTTTGTATGCAGACAAAGACAGTAAGAGTGTTGATTAAACAATGTATCGAGGTATGATTGGCTCCCTACTCTATCTTATAACTAGTCGACCAGATAATATGTTTAGCGTTTGCAAATGTGCTAGATAATAGTCAACTCCTAAAGAATCTCACTTGACTGTTGTTCAGATATTTTATAGGGACAACCGACTATTGTTTATGGTATAAAAGTTTAGAGATTTGATCTCAAAGGCTTTTCAGATGCAGATTTTGCAGGAGATAAAATTGATAGGAAAAGCACAAGTGGAATTACTTGGAAAAGCTCTTGTATCCTGGCACAACAAAAAACAAAGTTGTGTAGCTCTATCTATCACAAAAGCAGAATGAATCATGCATCAATTGTTGGATTACGATTTATGTCTTAAATCTGTTCCGTTATGTGTGCTAATACCAGTGTTATTTTTTTATCAAAAAAATTTGTGCATCATTCTAGGGCTAAGCATATTGAGATTAAGCATCATTTTATACGTGATCATGTTGCTAAAGGAGATATTCTGTTAGAATTTGTAAATGCTGAAAATCAGTTAACGGATATTTTTACAAAATCTTTACTTAAAGAAAGATTCTCTTTCCTTCGTAAAAAAATTGATATCTGTACAATTCCCCCATAACTATGTTTAATGTTTTCCATAACTGTTTTTAATTTATTTTTTTACCATATATCTCGTAATTTTTGCCCTAAAAATATTTTAAGTACTTGATTAGTCTATGCATGCATTTATTGTGATCTTACGGTGGGCTTTGCAGAAGGCAACTTCTTAGTTGCGTTTCACACGTCTCTCCGAGAATCGAGGCGACCTCGGTAATCCTTTTTGAACCCTTTTTCCCTCGATCATATCTCTCTTTCAAAGAAACCAAACTCATATCTCTCTGTTTTCTTCTACTCATGGGTAAAATGAAACCCTTTCATTCCTCCTCCATACCCAGAAGAAGCCATCACTTCAAGAAAACCAAAGATGACCCTGTTGATATAGAATCCTCTGAAAGCACAGATCATCTACTAACAGAAGAAGATTCGAGTGACTCTCAAGAAGACATTCCCATATCCTAAAAGAGGGCAGGAAAATGACTAATGGAGTCCATCCCCAAACATTCTTCTCAGAAAAAGGGAAAAACTAAAAGTGTAGAGTTTTTTTCTGAAGACAAGATGAACTTCTATGTCCCTGAGGAGAAGGCTATGTTTGTTGCCTTCAAAGGAAAGTCGATAGATTTTGGCCGCACTATAAGTTTAAAGTCTAAGAAAAACTCTCACTGTGATGTTATGTCTGTTTCCGAAACTCAAAAACTTGTCTCTCTATTTACTACTATAGGTGATACTGTCTATGAAGAACCTGTGCATATATTTTTTGCAAATCTGTTTGTGGATGATAAAGATGATCTAGAATCCATGGTCTTAGAAACTCGTATTATTATTGATTCTTATCAGTTTGATAAAATCTTTGCCACTAAGTTTGTTGGGTACAATATTTTTGTGCAACATTCCTAGAAAGATAATTTTGAAGTGTTGTTTGAAGAATCCAAGAGTGTATTGTCTGAAAACCCACATGATATAGGATCAAATAACTTGAAATTTGAACATCGTGTTCTAACCCATATTATTGCAACCACTTTGATATCCTGTACTGGTTCACTGAGTACTTTGTCTCTCAGAGATGTATTTGTTCTGTATTGTTTGGTAAATGGTAAAGCTATCAACTGGTTTTCTTGGGTACGTCAGTACATGCTTGAAAGTATCAGGGATATTTCATTTTCTGCGTATAGCCTGCCCTATGGTTTACTAATCTCTCACATCTTGAAAGTTATGAAAGTGGATCCGTCTCTCTATGCTCCTAAAGCTATCTCCAGCACCTATGATAAGACTACCTTTGCCATGATGGACTATACATTGATTGAGGAAACTTGGCTTAAGAAAGACAAAGCACCAGAGTTCATCCCTACTCAGAGCAGTGGGGGGGATCAAATCTGAAGCCAACAAATCCTCTTCCTCGGATCAGCTGCTGCTGATGCAGCAAAATATTGCAAGTATCAAGGAATTACTAACCTCTATGCAGGAGCAGGTGGAAAAGATCAGGGAGGTAACCAAGGAAACTGGAGCAGACATGGCTAAGCTAAGGATCACTTTCCAAGCCACAAGGAAGCAAGGGATCAGGGCCATGCAGGATGTCACTGAGAAGCTGACCAAAGTCACCTAAGATATCGATGCCTCTTATGACAGCTTCTGCACTAAAGTGATCAACACCCTACAGTACTTCATTGGAAGAAATTAAGTGTCTGGTATGCTTAAGACAATCTTTTTATTTTTGTTTTAAGTGGTGGTTTAAGACTATTTCTTTTGGTTGTGTCTTGGATGAGCATGTCAGCCAACTATTCTCACTATAACTGCTTAGCTATAAATAATTTTTGCCTGCTTAGCAAGTACATTATTGCAAATTGTTTCTCTTTACTCTTTTTGATTGATGTCAAAGGGGGAGAAGAAAGAAAAAAAAGAGGACAAGTTCAAGAAGGTTCAGGACAGGGAGAGCAACACACAACCAGCTTGAAGACAGGGGAAGCACACTTGAAAAAGGGAAGAATTCATAAATTAGTCACTCTTTTTAGATTATTGTCATCATCAAAAAGGCGGAGATTGTTAAGTTTAGAATTTTAATAATGTTCAATAATCCTAAAGAAGCTTTGACTAATGATATATTCTTGTATGCAAATTCTGGTGAGCAACACTGTTGCTAAAAGGAAAGAAGACCAACTCAATGACTATGTATTTTGAACCTTGCTTTACATGAAAAATAAATCAATTAGCCTAAAAACAAAGAAGGAAGGCCAATCAATCAACATTGTCCAAGATCCTCAAGTGCGCAAGAATGGGAAGAGAGCAAATCACGACCAACGATCAAATCCAGAAGATTCTGTAGAAGCTCAAGTCAAGAAGGAATGAAGAAAGCAATCTGCCAAGATTATTTCAAATCAAGGAAGAATGAAGGAAGCAATTCGTCAGTAATAAAGATGAATCTAGCTACCATTTCAAGATGGATTCATGAAGCTATCCTTGAGTCTTTCTCTTAGATGTATATGCCTCACAAGGAAAGGACTCCTAGAAATGCTGCTAGTCCCAGAAGACAAGGAAGCAGAAGACTCATAAAGTTATAAGGAAAGAAGTAGAAGAATATTGAAAGTACGCAACTACATCATCTGTTTCTAAGCCTTCCTAGTTCTTAATACAAACACTGTATTCTTGAGTTTACAAGTGTCACAAAAGATAGGAATAGTTAGAACAAAAACAAGAGTTGTGTCAACATCGCAAAAATCACTGTTGTTGTATATCGTTGGTGGTGAACGTACTAAAACCATCATTGTTGTAAACATTTATCTAAGATCTAAGAGAATCCTTGTGACCCAAGGGAACTGGACGTAGGTACCACACCGGTACCGAACCAGTATAAAAACTGTTGTGTCTTCTTTACCTTTCTTGCTCTTTCAATTCACTTTCACTGAAATCATTCGCCGTACAAAGTCTGGTCGACTAAAGTTACACTTAGTCAACTAAGATTCTTAAATCGATTACAATTCACCCCCTCTTGTACTTTTAAACTTCAATAAAGATCAAGAGGAAATTAAATCATGTGAGGGTGGAGATTCCGTCATACGCTCGGGATTGAAGGGTTGACTGCTATTTCACCAAATGATAGAGTGACCTTGGGGAGATGCAGCTGTTATGTAAATCAAGTGCTTTTACACAGTGTTTTTTGTTGTTTAGGTTGTTGTCATGTCTTTGTCCTCAACTTTAGTTGTTTTGGTGATTAGTAACTGTATTGCAGCTCATATTTTGATCTTTGCTTACCTATTTATAATGTTACAAATATAAAAAGTTAGCAGGCAATTAATAAGGATGACAAGCATACTCTTTATGTTGCCCGTATATCTTAATTAAGCTTTTGCAGCTCAAATTTGGAGCTTTAGTAGCAGTGGTTGGACCAAAATAGGAGGCGAGTTGGATTTCTACCAACTTCAGCCAATTATGAAGGGAGATGGCTACATAAGTTAAACCTAGAATTGGATTCTATGATCATTTCTGATATGCACAGAGAAGATGACACAAGGAACTTCAAGCTTAGGAATATTATGAAAGCAACTTCTCAGATAATGTTGAAGAATGTAGAGGTTATTATATTATTTCTCATTTTAACAGATATCAAGCTAATGAAGTGGCTGACTTTCTTGCTAAATTGGTCTCATAGAATGGATTTAGTACTTTCTATTACTCTTTTCAACTACTCACGAAAGAGATGAAAAGAGTTTTTTAAACTTGATAAATGGCAAATATATATCTAGCATAAGAGAAAAAAATATGATAAGGCTAACTTTTTATAAGATAATAATACTAATAGAGACACCCACCAGAACTTCTCCTCTTCCTTATTTCTCCTCCTCCTCCATCTTCTTCTTCTTCTCCTTCATTTTTCTTTTTCTTCTTTGTGTCTTCCAATAACTTATGACCGCACAACTAAAATTAAAAAATAAAAATAAAATGTGTTGTAAAAAATTAAAGAATTTTATTTATAGTTAGAATTGATTTGCTTATATTTTATTGAGCTTGTATTGTCTTTACTTAATGTCATTTAGATTGGTTTGGTAGAAGAAAATCAATTTTTTTTTTATATATACTAATGTTAAGAGTTTGTGGAGTTTAAAAAAAAATTATTAAAGAAGACAAAGTGGACTCTATTGATTTTTGTATGCTTGGATTGAATCTAACCACTGAAAATTGTTGGAATTGGTATTAGAAAGTTGACAATCAAATTTGGAGTAATTTTGAAGTGAAAATATGTTGATTAAATTTTTATACATCAAGTTATAATGATCTGTCAGGATTTTTGCATGTGCAAGAGATTTATGATAAGGAAAGTTCTACGCATCAATATAATAATTCTGGAAATATCAGACCGAATTGGCCTTTGATGCAAAGCACTACGGATAATAAAGTGCATTTCATACAACATAAGACACTAAGGTACAAATAAAATATTGATTATAAGACTAAGTAAGTGAGCAATCAATATCCGTAACAAATTTTAAGTGGATAAGTTATAAATGGAAATAGTTGATTGATCATGATTATGCAAAACATTACGCCCTTGGATTTTTCAATTGGATTTCGCTGATGTAAGAAATTCACCAAATGGGGAGAAAGGGCGCGGGAATATTGAGGGGTCCTAATTTTGTTTTTGTTCTATGAATTTAACCTGTCATTCATGGACAGCTCGACTTGCCTCATTTGTTTTTTTAAGATTAAGATGTCTGAATTTGGATACACACCTGAATATCAAGATATGTATTAAGATTAAGATATTTGAATCTGAATACGTATCTAAATGTTAAGATATGTATTAAGATTTGAATACTAAATAATTAAGATTGTTTGATTTTTAACATCTGAATGAAGAAAATTTACGTTTATTTAAAATTTAATAAACATAGAATTCAAATAAAATATTAGTTATTCTAATATTCCATCACTAAAATATAAACCTTTTAAAATATGATAGTTGCTGGTGGTGATGGCTAACGGTAGTGCTTGTGAATGCCTACTAAAAGCGGTAGTTGGTGGTAGATTTGGTTGATGGTGGTAGTTTAGGGTATTAATCAGGTAGCTATTATGATTGAGGATGGTGGTGGTGGGTTGTGATAGTTAATAATGGCGGGTGATGGTGATTGTAGTTGTGATTGAGAAAGATGGTGGTGGGTGGTGGTAGTTTATAATAATGGGCAGTGGCAGCTATGATTGTTGATGGTGATGGGGTGGTTAGTTGTGGTAATTGAGGTGGATGAGTGTTGGTTGTCATTGAGATGGTGGTGGAAGTGGTGGGTGGTGATAATCGACAATAGTGGTAGCTGGTTGAGGATGATCGATGGTGGTGGTGGTTGGGTATAGTGGTGGCGGGTGGCATGGTGGTAGTTGATAATGATAGGCGGTGACGACAGTTAATAATGAATATAGATGATAGCATCTTAATGAAATTAAGTTTCTGTTATAGATCTTAATGATACAGACCTATTCAGACCCATTAAGTGTTTGCGAAGTAAAAAATACAAACACACTTAATGATTAAGATCTGTATAATTAAGATTCAAACTTTAAAAATAAATGCACTTAATATCCGAGATCTGAATAATTAAGATTCAGACCTCCATTAAGTAAAAACAAATAAGTATAAATAATTAAGATTCAGACTTTTTCTCGTTTCTTTTTTTCTTTTTTACTTTGTAATCTTGTTGGCTATTTTTCAATTTGCAAGTTTCCATCACAAAGTTGGAATGCATAAATTATGTACAAAGAAGATGTCCACCAAACCTAAGAAAGGGAGGAAAAACGACTCCATATTATGTTAGTTTCATTTTGTATAATGGTATTTGTTTTTTACTACTTTCCTTTTCTTTGTTGGAGCTATTGCTCCTTTGATTCGAACCCACAATCCTAGAGTTATACGTAGAAGGTGCCGGAGCCTGGAGCAACCCTCTCTTGTCGTATTGTGGTACTTGATTTAGCATTGAGTTAAGAAAGGACGAAAAAAATTTATGGTTTATCAAGAATATCCTTGTAGTTTGTAATCCTAAGCATGTCATAATATTTCTATAGCTATAGAAAACATATTAACTAAAGTAAAATAAAATGTTAAAGTTAAAAAATTTCAAAGAAAGATGTCAATATTCTTTTTGCAATAGAAAAAGAAAAAAAGCAACATATATGGTATAATATGAAAACCAATTTAAAATTTTCAAACACAAATGTAAAACAACAAGAAGAAATTGACAAATTACACGATTAAGCAAAAGCAAAAAAAATATATATATATATAAAAAACTAACTTCTCCTTTCACTATTTTTCTCCTTATCAGCATACTTTTGAAGAGCGTCACCATGCAATTTCCCATACCTAAACTCATCAAATATTTCAACCCCCATTTCAACGTAAAAATCATAAGACTTTTTATTCCAAACAGCAACTATCCCTTCAACCGAAACGAAGCCATTGTTTGCAGCAATGGATGCAACTGTTCCAAACAACAATCTCCCCATTCCTAACTTTCTGTAACTTTCCCTAAAGTAAAGGCTCTCGAAATAGAATCCAGGTTTATCATAGAAGCACGAATAATTGGCGTAAAAAAAAGCATATCCCGCAATAAAAACATCACTTTTATCGTTCCCATCATCATATTTTGACCTGAATTCATCTGCTTCTCCTTCCACAACGGGAAATTTAAGGTCGAATGTTTTAAGAACAGGCTTGAACCCTTGGTTCGTGGTATGCTTGGATTCTTTAAAAGGGGTTGGAGAAACTTCAAGTAGAAGAACAGATGGCCCGTAATAGAGTGGAAGATGATTTTCTTTGAAGAGCAAGTCTTTTAAGGAGGACTCTGTCGCTCTGTAAAGATGAGTATTGTTATGGTATGCATGAATTTGATAAAACAGTTGGTATATATGGTTGAGGTCAGCTTTCGTAGCGAGACGGACTCTAGTATAGATTTTCTCAGTGATCGTAACGTTATTTTCCGGCGTGGAGTTTGTGGTTGTTTCAGATATAGTTGATGCCATGGTGTTCATCAGTTAAAGATCTAAGAGGCTAGGAAGACAAAAATAGGGAGCCTAGGAAATGTTGAAAAGACTAGGAAGAATGTTTTGGATTGGGGATGTTTGAAAAGATTTTAACAATGATTATTTATAGTGGAGAGATCAATATGGTCTTTTTCTAATTCGTTGTTTAGTTAGTGGGGTTGGTGGATGAGACTCAAATGTGGGTTCTAGTTATCAATAGCGCACTTATCTTTAACTTAAGATAATGTAATATAAACAATTTAAGATATGAAAAAGAAGTTTCTGAGTTGGTGAAAGGGGAGTCGCCACTTTGGATGCCGTCCACTACAATTTTTTGCTTCATATTCTAGCAAGTTGTTCTATGGGGAAATACTTTCAAAGGGGGAAGCAAAATTGTACTCTCTCTTCCTATTTTCTTTTCGGTCCATGCTAAAAAGAATGATATTTTTTTCAAAAATAATTTATTAATGATTTATAGCTACAAAAAATATATGTGTCTCATTTTACATCACAAGTTCAAAAATCTTCTTTTTTTTCTTGAACTCCATGCCCAATCAAATGAGTTCGCATAAATTGGAACAGAGAAAGTAAAGAAAAGATTTCAACTCACAGGAGTTGAGTCGAGAGCAATGCCCTATGATCACTCTAAGGCCGCATTTGTTTGCACTTAATGGAAGTCCGAATCTTAATCATTCAGATCTCAGACATTAAGTGCATTTATTTTTAAAGTTTGAATCTTATCATTCAGATCTCAGACATTAAGTACATTTATTTTTAAAGTCTGAATTTTAATCATTCAGATCTCAGATATTAAGTGCATTTATTTTTAAAGTCTGAATCTTAATCATACAAATCTCATACATTAAGTACATTTATTTTTAAAGTCTGAATCTTAATTATTCAGATATTAATCATTAAATGTATTTTTTTTACTTCACAACCACTTAATGGGTCTGAATAGGTCTGTATAATTAAGATCTATAATAGATACTTAATTTTATTAAGATGCTATCATCCATATTCATTATTAAATGTCGCTACCGCCTACTATTATCAACTACCACCATGCCTTCCGCCACCACCATACTCAACCACCTCCACCACCATACCATCATCATCCTCGATCATAGCTGCCACCATATCGACTATCATCACAACTCCCACCACCATCATTCTCAACCGCAATCAATACTCATCCACCTCAACTACCACAACTAACCATCTCATCACCATCAACAACCACAGTTGACACTACATATCATTACAACTTACTACCACCCACCACAACCTTCCTCAATCACAACTACCACCACCACACGCCATTATTAACTATTACCATTTACCACCACCATCCTCAATCATAATCATCACCACTAGCTACTATGCTGAACCACCACCATCAACCAAAAACTACCACCAATCACCGCCTCTAGTCGGCATTCACCCGTTAGCCATCACTACCAACAACTATTATATTTTTAAAAAATTATATATTTTATTGATAGAATATTAGATTAATTAGTATTTCATTTGAATTTAATGTTTATTAATTTTTAAATAAAGATAAGTTCTATACATTCAGGTGTTAAAAATCAAACAATTTTAATCAATTAGTATTTAGATCTTGATACACATCTTGATATTCAGATGTGTATTCAGATTTAGATGTCTTAACCTTAATACACATCTTGATATTCAGATGTGTATTCAGATTCAGACGTCTTAATTTTAAAAAAATAAATGAGGCCTAAAACTTCTTTTAGAAATCGGAAGAGATTTAAATAGCGATCCCCAGCTAGGCCACAATAAGCAATAACTAATCGTGTATAAGTTCGAAAATAATCATATAACTGGGTTATTTATTAGGTAATTACCAATAAATTCACTAATACCAGTTTGTTATTACAAGTTAAATAACAATGATAATGCAAAGGAATCTTTGAAATGCATATAACTTAATCTTCATTTATTTAGTATGGCTAATTAAAGGATCATTGCTGCTCCCAAAACACACACGTAAGTATACGTGGTCGACAAATAATAAAATGAAAAGTAGAGTATCGTTCACACGAGGACTTGCAATTAACTATAAAATAATTAAACCCAAGCAATTAATCTATTCATGCGATTTTCTAAAGATTATTAACTATAACTAGAGTAGAAAACTAAAAATTTAAAGGAAACAACTCGACAATCTTAGAGAAGAATTTAATGAGAGAAATATTCTAGATCTATGGGTTAGCTAACAATTCCGTGGAGTTTTCTATTTAAACTGTCTAATTAACTTATCTGGTCTATTGATTGACAAGATTAATATTACTCGTAATATTCTCCTGAAATACTATTCCCCTATTCAAGCGAACTTAACACCTATATTTATATAGAATTAGGAACAACAAGAACGTATTAATAATTTTCATATATTAACCAAGCAAGGCAATTCAGTATATCCATCCTTATCCTAACCGCAAATTTGTTCCCTGATATCAGGTTCAAAATCTTGCTCTACTAAATCCTATATGCAATCTAGAATTTTCTCTCCCGTGTTCAATCCTAAATTCATAGATAATATTAAATTGGTGATAAAGCAAATGAATAAGTAAGCACAAGATTAAATAAATAAACTATAACGACTCAACCGATCATTTTATGTATTGTAGCTCTGCTCCCAACTTATTGCCTCTTCTATGTTTATTTATGGTTATGTTACTTGCCGGGATGGTTGGATTGGTTTCGGGGAAGTTTCAGAGTGGATTGGGACACTTAGTCTCAAGGTTGGAAGCTTAAGTTGAAAGAGTTGATTGGAATTTGACTTTTGTGTAAAAGACTCCTAAATGATGTTTTGATGTTTTCAATAGCTTCATATGGTGATTTTGTACATAGGTGTATGTCCGGATATTGATTTTGGGGTCCATAGATTGATTGGTGATTTTTGGCGAGAGTTGAAAATTTGAAGGTTTGGAATATTGAGAGTATTGACCGTGAATTGGTTTTATTGATATCGGGTTCGCATTTTAGTTCTGAGAGTTGCAATAGTTCCGTTGTGTCATTTGGGACTTACATGAAAAATTTGAGGTCATTTGGAGTTGATTTAATATATGGTTCGGCATGAGTTTTGGAAGTTGAAAGTTCATTGGTTTCATTTAGCTTGAATTGAGGTGCGATTTGTGGTTTTGGTGTTGTTTAATGTGATTTGAGACTTAGAGTAAGTTCGTATTGTATTTTAGGACTTGTTAGTATGTTTAATTGGGTTCACGAGGGCCTCGGGTGTGTTTTCGATTGTTGGCAGATCATTTTTGTAGCACCCCGAAAAAATTTCGAAGTGCTTAAGCGCTA
Organism: Nicotiana knightiana; assembly: GCA_005239525.1. Lineage (NCBI taxonomy): Eukaryota > Viridiplantae > Streptophyta > Magnoliopsida > Solanales > Solanaceae > Nicotiana > Nicotiana knightiana. Next base: position 228,154 of record ML438680.1, on the reverse strand, counting down.
TTAAAAAAAAGTTGATGTGTGCTAATTATATTATTTCATGTGCAGACGAGCACTATTAATATGATAGATATCAATAGGATATTATAATAAGTGTACGAGACATATTATAAGTGTTGTGGGGTCTAAAGAGATCCCTTAGTCTAAGTCAAGTTGGAAATTACAAGATAGACTAAAGTTCTAAATGAGTATGCACAAGGCCAAACTTTGGACGAGTATATCTACTTATATATAAAAGGATTTATGTGATGGAAAACTTATCAATTGTTATATCTTCAAGTCTAGTTTCTAACGCTTCAAATCATTCGTCATTTGGACACTCCTACAACAAGTTATGACCAAATTCCCAAAGGCTGATCGAATGTGATTTTGTAGTCAATTTTGCGACCGCAGAATCATTCTGCAAACCAAAAAAGTGGCATGCGGACCACAGAATGGTCGCGGACCCGGCCAATCTAGCCTAGTTCAAGGCATCACTGTTGCGGTCCATTTTGCGGACCGCATACCCGTTATGCGGCCCATTTTGCGACTGCAGACTTGAGTTCGGAGGGTCCATTTTTCTATTTTTATAACCCGGCCCTATTTTGATAAATATCCTTTGGGCTTGTTTTGAAGGAAAAAACTAACATTTTTAGAGAGAAGTGAGAGTGTTCTAGAGAGAGGAAAAATCTCAAGGGTTTTGTTCATCAAGATCTTGTCCAAGTTTTGAAATCCAATAAGGAAATCTCATAAGATCTTCACTCGAGAGGTAAGATTCTAATCCTAGTCTTTAATTTCGAGTTTGGGGTAAAAGATAGGTGATTGGGAGTATGATTCTTGGGTGTGAGAGTATTATGTATACATTTAGGCACTAATAATGTTTGCAGGAAGATTGTTGAGCCCAAATGGGTAAAGATTGGGTTGTGAAGTGAAAGAAATCTTGTGGAAGAACCTTGTAACCAATTTGCACATCTAGTGTTTGATAAAATGTTCAAATAAGCTGAATATCTTCCTAATTATGGTTCACTTTTCTTACGTTTCTAAATAGATTGAGGTTTCTAGGATTTCCATAACATTGTCATTGATTTCCCATAACGAATAGGCTAGCTCTATCTCTCAATTACCTATCCTGTGCTCGAGAAGGTCCCTCAGTTCCTCGGCAGCACCATCGAAGAGACTTTAGCCACATCTTAACCCATGGTTGAAGAATGAGGCAATAAAGAAAGCCCTCCCCTGGAAAAAATATCCGAAGATCTTCTCTTTCCTTTTCATTACAAATAAAGCGAACGCGCTACTTTTAGCCCTTTCAAGAGCATTTTAGCTATATGCTTTTATTCCACTTCTAGTAGCTAGTATCTAAATTTAGTATCATATCATTTCCAAAGAAAGAGAGTATGCTAAAATAGCTTTTCTTCTAGGGATAGAGCGGATGGTAGCTTCTATTCCTTGATTGCCCTGCAAGTTAAATAAGGGATTCTAATGCTTCTTGAAGCCAAATAAGGGCATAAATGTAATCTAATGAAAGCTCAAGCGAAGTATGTTGGTTAAACTACTCTCTTAGAATTGAATTCCATGATGTTCCCGTAAATTTTAAGTATGGTTGGCTCAAGTTCCTTATTCTCATGCTTCGAGTTATTCCTATAAATTCGAATGTCCCGAGTAAGCACAGTGTCGAGAATTATGTACTAAAAATGTGTTCCGAGTGTTCCTATCTCATTATGTTATTCTTCGAAAATGTGTTCAAGAATGATGTGTATTAAAATATTATGGCTTTGAGTAGTGTTTCAAATGAAAGTTATCATGCAAATTTATGGGAGAAAACTCGATGTGCTTAAGACCCTTAATTGCTCATATGTGTACCTAAAGTCTTGATTGGAAATACCTTGTTGTTAAAAATGTATGAAGATGCTTGAAAGTGAAAGAAGTGAGTTGGTGTTATAAATTGTGGACACCGTACCAAGAATGAAAATTATACTTGTGGCTTGTGGTGCCAATGAAATGAGATGATGTGAGAAAGATTATGAAATGAGCTTTGATTCAACTGTTCCGCAATTGACTTCGAAAATAGAATTGCCTAAAAGCTTATGAACTCAAGTGATGCCCACATGTGGCTATTTTAACTAATGCTATGCTCTGTAAGTAGTATCAATGTGTTTTGCGTTCTTACATATTCTTGAGTTGAAATTGTGTATGCCTTTTTTGGAGAAAAGTATTTCTAGAATAAATGATGTGTTACTTCTTTATGATTTTAACTTGTGCTTCGCCAACTATTTTACTCCATTTCTTGGAAAGAAATCTTTTGTGTTTAAAGTCTTCATTACTAATGAACCTAAAGTTGTGATTTCCGGAATGTTCTATTTGTTGATATTTATGATGATGATCCATGAAAGCAAAGAAATGGAAGTGTGAAATATGAAATACGGTCATTGTACGATGAATGAAGAATCATATGTATGGACAAGAGAGCTAATGAAACAATGATATTGAAAGTTGTTAAAAGTGCCAATGAAGCTATATACGGTATGAAAGGTTATGAGATAAATGCATTCGTATTGTTGTTTCCTTTGTAAGAAAATCAAAAATATTTTTGGGAGTATCGATAGTCACCGAGGAAGGGTAGGTTGAAATAACCTAACCCCAAAACTACATGTGCCGGTGTAGGAGTGGATTGTGATTATTTTCCTGATTTTGGATGAGATTGATGTGATAGAATTATTCCCCTTGTTTGAGATGAGATTAGTGTGATAAAATTATTTCTCTTAATTGGGATGAGAGGATTGATAGAAAAGGATGATGTCGATCCACACGACATTGTGGTGAGATGGACTAGCCGATCGGGTTGTAATCGGACACCATGTCGTACACATATTGGTGATAGTGCTGGAAATTATAATTGAATTTGTGATTATGGTTAGTGTCTTGGATGAGATGGCCTAGACGATCGGGTCGTGGTCGAACTCTGTGCTAAACGTATGGTGGTATTGGTATTGTAAATGGTGATATTGTTAACAGTGGTATATCGGTGCTAAAGATCTCCCAACCAAAAAAAAATATTATCTTCGTATTTTGAAAATTACTATGTTTTAACTTGGCTTTTGGATATCACTGATTGTTGATTATTGTTTCCATGGTTTTTTCATTCTTACATTGGCATTTTATTTTGAAAGAGGATAGTTAGCTTTACATACTAGTACTATTTCATATGTACTAACTTTCTTTTTGCGTGGGGCGCTGCATCTTTAATGGATGTAGGCGGTTTATCAGCGGGGCATTTTCGGTCCTTATTAGCAGTCACTCTCTATTCAACATGTTTTGGTGAGCCCTGCTCTATTCCGGGCTTTATGTCATCTGATGTTGTATTTTGTACTATGAGGTATAACCTGGGCCTTGTCGCCGGCACTTCACTTCTTCACTTATGTTGTACTTAGAGGCTCCGTAGACAGGTTGTGGGTGGTATTTGATGTTGGGAATTGAACTAGAAATATTGGTACTTGGCAAATATATTTTTTATTATATCTATAAACTTGCAATAATTTGGAAATTATAAATGAAGTTGCTAATGAAAAGAAATGGGAGTTGTTAATGAAATCTTTTCAATATTTGATTAATGGAGTACATCTCCTCTTTATTCATGGATGAGTTTAGATAGAAGGAAATCTAATATGATTGCTTGGCCGGGTTCACTCTTTTGAGCGATGGTTGCGCTCCCCGAGTTCGGAGCATGAAAATTTTTAAACTTGGAAGAGCTGCTGAAGCTTTGGAGTTCTAGTGCATATGCACATGTGAGGAATTGCCCACAGATGCAAGGCTGCAGAAGTGGCCTATTGATTGCAGAAGCAGAATAAGGCTGGGCCCGCAGATGCAGACGGGGACCCGAAGATGCGGAGCCATAGGTGCAACCTTTAGGTCGCAGGAGCGAAGGGTGAGACTGTAGAGGAAGTCCTCAGAAGCGGACTCGAAGATGCGAAGGATGATCCGAAAATGCAAAAATTGGGGGATGAATGGAAATCACATATATGATATTTGGACCGCACCTGCGGTATCGCAGATGCAAAATCACTATCAGAGTTTATATCCGAAGGGTTTCAATGTTTTTCTCATTTTGGGAGTTGTGGAGCTCGGCTAAGGGTGAGTTTTGGGAGACTTTTTGCTGTAATTGAAGAGGTGAGTGAAGTTTAATCACTTTTGATGTTAGATATTGATTACACATTGATTATTATACCTAGTTTATGTGAATTTAAGGTGAAATTTGTGGATTGTTGGACTATGTTATTGAAGAGTGAGATTTGACAATTTGAGGGTTGATTTGTGGTTGGAATTGGATGAAATTGGTATGGTTAGACTTGTTATAGAATGAGTGTTCGAAATATGTAAATTTTGTCAAGTTCCGGGGTATACCGGGATTGAACTTTTGGGTTGACTTTGCATATTTGATTCAAGACCTTAGCTTTTGTTATTTGGAATTGTTTCTGATAGACTTTATTGATGATATTAAGTTTTTTTGACTAGTTTCAGCTCGCTCAGAGGCCGATTCGTGTGGCAAGGACTTTTTGGAGTATTGATTTGCGAGTTTTGAGGTAAGTAACATATCTAAACATGGATTTGAGGATAATTAACCCTGAGAACTATGTTAATGAGATGAGTTGGGGTGGCGCACCTGCCAGGTGACAAACGTGAGTGTGTGCATCGGAGCATTCACGATTCGAGTTGACTTCAGACTATTACGGGACATGTTTTTCCATCATGCTTTGTTACATTCGTATCATTCCTACTCATATGATTATTTGAGTTATGATTCATGTTAGAAATCATGCTTAGGCTATGTGTTTCTTTGGTTGAGACATAATTGGCTATTTCCTGTTGTTTTGAGTTGTTTGCCTTAGTTGTAGTTATATACTCGGTCATGATTCCTCATTTACATATCATACCTTAGTCTCTATATATTACTTGATTAATTCATCACATCCTATTATTTTCTATATGTTATATATATATATATATATATATATATATATATATATATATATATATATATATATATATACACACACACACACACATG
>ML438680.1:191601-211878 GCA_005239525.1 Nicotiana knightiana | reverse complement strand
CAACTTAAAATGTAATTTCTGCATAAGAAATCAGAGTGTTTCCATGCTTCAATTACCACAAATCGTGCAGCCTCTGGAGTATCTTCTCCAATGACTGAAACATCCTCCTTGATGTATCGTTGCAGGCTTAGCGTAGTTAGATAGAAAAACATCTTCATCTGCCAACGCTTGAAGTCTGTACCGAAAAATTTCTCGGGTTTTCTTGCCGGTGCCATTGTATGTGCTGGTCTTGACAAAGCAGCAGCACTCGATGAAGCACCCGTTCCAGCAGTACTTCCATTAGTTTGGTTTTCATTCGAAGCCGAAGCCGAAGCCGAGCCGAGCCGAGCGAGCGACGACGACGGCGCGTGGATACATCCTCCTCAACTCCTTTTAAGAGCTCTAAGAAATGATCCTATATTTATACACACAAGTGTAGTTGTCTTTCACCAATGTGGTACAAAGTTCATGACAAAGCTTACTTGATTCAAATTTTCATTTCCCTCCATTTTATTTCCCATCATTTTCCAATTCACACTCTTAGACTTTTAAGCCCAATACTTAAAGTACAACATTGTCTACCAACTGCTCCCAGCTGAAACAATATATCTCAGCACCAGTTTTTCATAAAGTTATTTACTTCGTAAATTGTGGTTATTATACACATTAACCTTAATTTATCCTAATGCACGATTTTTAAGTTTATCTCAAAAAAAGAAGGATATTTTTTTATATTTAGAAATAGGTTAACTTTAAACTTTTATTTTAACCTTAATAAGATAATTTATAGGCACACATAAATATCTATTACTACTTGCTTTAGATTACAACTTTCTAAAGTCCTTTTTTTTTTTATTCTTAAAATGCGCATAATCAAAATGCTGTCACATAAGTTAGGATGAAGGGCAGAGTACTATTTTTCAAATAAGGTTGTGAACGATATGTGATAAATCTTAAGTTGAAACACGAATTTTCATGCTTGTCTATCTCCTCTTTCATTGCTTGTCAAAATCATTGTGATGTTTGGCTTAAAGTATGCATATTTTATGTATATTGCCTCACATTTTGCTCTGTCTCGTAGATTTAAGATGTTTAATTTGATAGTTTGTGCTAAATTGTGGTATTTCTATGTGTAGGATTCATTCGGATGCAATTTGGGACGAAACGACGCGAATTGGAGCAAAAAGACGATTTTGAGGGCCACAGCCAGCTGTGGCGCAGTTTCCAGAATGCAAAATATTTGAGCGCCAGGGCCAGGGCCCCACGCTGCCCTAGACGCTCGGGATGTGAAGTTTCCCTATTCCGCCTAGGATTCAGGTATTTCGACCCTAAGAAGCCCCCAACTTATATAAAAGCCATCCTAAACCTATTTTTTTGGGGGAAGGAGGGGGGGGGGGGGGGTGACTTTTAGGGGAGAACAGAAGTACAAAACAAAAGGGGTACTTTTTGAGAGAAAAACACAAGCACAGAGCCGCCGTGGAGGCCGGGTTTCATCTTTTTCTTTCGCCAAGCTTTGTAATTTTTATGTGTCTTTGTGTGATTTGTTGTTTGGCTACCATGTCTATGTGGAGCTAAATTTTACGTTCTAGGGTTGTGGTTCTTCACGACTATTGTTATTCGAACATTGATTTTGATTTCTTAGTTTATCATATTGGTTTATTTATTCAATCTTGCACTTAATTAATTAATTGCTTGATCACCAACTGAATACTATCTATGAATCTAGAATTGAACTCGAAAGTGGAAATTCTAGATTGCATAAAGGATTGAGTAGAGCAAGTTCTTGAACTTGGGCATCGGGGAACGAATTCACGGTTAGGATAGACATATACCTAATTTCCTTGCTTGGTTGAAAGACAGGAACTATAAATGTATTCTTGTTGATTCTAACTACATAGACATATAGGCGTTATGTTAGCTTGAATAGGCAAGTAAGAACTCGATAAATTCTTACGAGCAATATTAACCCTCTCAACCAATAAACTAGATAAACTAATGAATCAATTCAATTGAAGAATACAATAGGATTGTTAGATAGTCCATAATCCTATATCGCTTTCATCACATTGATAATATAAAAATATGTCCTTCCTCTGTTTAAAGTTCATTAGTTATTTTTTTTTTTAGTTTAATTACTTTAGCATCACTACTTTTGAGTTTAATCTTTGTATATATAATTAGGATATTCTAATTTAGTTAATAGTGAATCACAAGTCCTCGTGAGTTCGACATTCGACTTTTAGTCACTTTATTATTTGACGATCGCGTATACTTGCGTGTGCGTTTGGCCGCAATAAGTTTTTGGCTTCGTTGTCGGGGACTTAGAAATTAGCTATTTTTCTAGATTAGACATTTATTTTTTATTCATTCATTTTTTGTTTTAGTTTAGTTAGTATTTTTTTATTTATTTTAGCATGGTATCCTGGAATGAAAATTATTCGAATGATGGTTATTCTTATTTTGATGATCCTTGTCCATATTGTGGAGGACCCCACCGGTGGAAAAATTATCAGAATATTTCCTAGAGCTAGTTGTGCGCACAATCACAATCCTTTGAGTGGAATATTTGCATTATGTGTGGTGGTCAAGATGGCCATTGGGATGGTTGTCCTAATTCTTCATCCTTCTCTATGCCCTTATTATGATCTTTCTAATGATGTTTGTGAGTTAGATAGAGACAATGAAGTGTAGGATATGAAACCAGATGCATGTAATAGAGATATTTTGAGGCAGATAGCAGAGCAACAAGATGAACTCAAAAAAACTATGAAAAGAATGAGGGGAACAATCACAAGAATGAAGGCCAATATGGAAGAATTAAATGAAGTGAGTGAGTACCAGCAAGAGGAAAGTTTTGAAAAAGAGGAGATTTTGAGTCAAACTTGGCTGGTAGAACAAGCTGAAAGATTGGAAATATATGAGGCTCAACGTGAGGAAATTACAGATGGGACGAAAGACTTAATAGAAGGAAGAGCTGAACTGGGACAAGAGATTAAAAATTTTGGCACTGATATTCATGACCTAGAGGCTCAATTGAATGCAAAGGTTGATGCGTCCGCTCAACAAAATAGTAATGAATTGTGTGAAGTTGAAGAGGAGCTCATACGCCAAATTCAGGAGCTAAAAGTGGAGAGCCAATCATTCGGGCATATTTCTGTTGATGATGCCCATGTTGAGAAAAAAATACTAGAGACATGCGAGGAAGTAGATAATATTATATGTGAAGACTCTAGTGTGTGTAGATATGAGAATGTAAAGAGTAATACAATTCTAGAGTTGGGGCAAATTTGTCCTCATTCTAAATATTTTTCGACATTGTGTTTGGATGATGACATGAAAATCGAGTCATCTAAGACTTTGGAGGAGTCAATGGAAGAGGAACAAGCTGCTTACATTCTTGGATTTGTGGTGCCAGAGAGAAAAAATTACATTCCTCATATAAAGGCGGAGAAGTATAGAATGAAAAATTTGCTACTTGGCCTATTTATTTTTGTATTCTCATCCAAGGAGCATAGCCACATACTGGATGCCATGTTAGAGGTACAATTTATAAGTTTGAGGAGGAGGCAAAAAGTGATTCAAGTCATGTCGCGACGTTAAATCATGCACTTGTTGGGAGGCAACCCAGCTTTAAAGCTTTCTTTCAATTTTGTTTATTTTTTATTTTATTTTATTTTTATTTTTTTGTATTAATTATTTTTGTGTTGTAGGATTATGAGCATAGGAAGCAATCTCATTGGAAGAGTGAAAAATCTAGATGGTGAGAAATAAGTGTGGGATGCCCGCACAAAGAACCATCTTTGGGAGAAGTCTGAGTACCCCGTGAGCTGCTTGTGCTTCGGCCTTTGGCCTTCAGGGAGTTTCTTGTCCACTCTCGTTATGTTTTGCTTTATTTGTGCATTGGGGACACTGTACTCTTTTAAGTGTAGGGTGGGAGGAATTCCTTTAGATCATTAATAGTATTATATTAGTATATTAATTTTTTTTTTCAGTTTCGTATTTTTGTTTTTTTTATAATAGTGTAGTATTTCAGGTGATTAATTTTATAATTAATAAAAATCGAAAAAAGTAGAAAAATTGGACTTTTCCCGACGATAGATCTCCTAGACAGTTTTCTTGAGGGATTAAAGTCTAAACAAAAATCCAAAAATATGTCTTTTAGCTTTCTTTAGGTAGTAATAATCCCCTGTGGTTTTTTTTGTGCCTCGGTTCTTTTTCATGGGATGTAGTTTGAACCGGGTAGTAGTATTTTTTTTATTTTTAGAGTAGATTAGAATTTAGGGAATAAATGAAGGAAGAAAGATGAGATTCCTAGGCTCCCTTGACTTGTTTGATAGTAGCATATTTAGGCTTTGGCATGTGTAGTATCTTCCCTATGATTTGAAATTATTGATGATGCATTGCTTACTTTGATAACATATTTTGCGACGCCTATGTCTCATTCACATGACTTGTGTTCACTTTGCGCTTAATGCTTAATATCTCGTGGCTTTTTGAATACTTGCATTAGTTTGAGAGTCGGAATGTGACCGTCCTTAGTGAGCCATGTGCCAAGTGTGGTGAGATTTTTTGTGTAGTCCATGTCATTGTTCTTGTGTCTAGAACGTGCCCCGTATATGAGTTGAAGCGAAATTTGAGGTGATGCTCGGTTTGAAAAATGATTTTAGGCTTTCTTTGATCTTTTTGAGCTTATTGCTTATCATAAATAAAATTTATCCCTAGTTACCCCTTTTGAGCCTATAGACTTTTATTTGGCAGCCACATTATAAGCCTATACCATTTTTGTTCTTAATTAATATTATTTTGATCCTTTTACTTCTTAAAGCACTTTAAATGTGAAATAAGCTCTAAAAGAAGTAAGAAGGGATTAAGTGTGGGGTGACTTTTGAATGGAACCAATGAAAAGAAGAAATGTTCACTTGTTTTGTAAAAGAATATGCCACTAGTTGAAATTGCAAAAAAAAAAAGGAAGAAGAAAAATCTGGAAAAAAAATAGCAGGAAAAATTTAAGATGAATAAATTGATATCTTATTTTTGCCGGTGGGTATGAAGTAAATAGTGCTTAAAAAAAGAGGAAATATTTTTTTGGGGTGATTTTGGTTGTGAAATTAAAGTGGATTGAGGAATTTGCGCTTAAATTATTATGTGATGTGTTAAAGTGCTTAGGAGGTTGAACCACTATTCCTAAATATATCTTACCCGTCCCTTAGCTCACATTACAACCATGAAAAAGTTCTAATTGATTTTAGATCGAGCGAGCTTACATTAGTAGAGATTTACATTAAGGGCAAGCATATGGTACCAATTGCATGCTTGTGACTTCTTTGTGAGAGTGGGTGATTTTCTTTGATATATGTGAACCATTAAAATATATTTGATCATGAGATTCAAATGTGTGGATTCACTTTACTCTCTTGTTCTTATTGTGAGGGCACATGGTTTCACGAGGAATAGGTAACATTATTAGACTTCTCTACGACGTTGGGTGTTCAAGCCATGAGTGCATTGTGACATTGAGTCGATTTTTGAGGTTAGGAATGTTGTGAGCATGTTGTCTTGTGATTGCATATGCTAGAGTTTAATTGTTGCTATCAACCATGGTCATTGGTATAGAGTGCTCAAAAATAGAGTTTTTTGTTGGTTGACTCGAGGACGAGCAACGTTTAAGTGTGAGGTGTTGATGTTTGGCTTAAAGTATGCATATTTTATATATATTACCTCACATTTTGCTCATGTCTCGTAGATTTAAGATGTTTAATATGATGATTTGTGCTAAATTGTGGTATTTCTATGTGTAGGAATCATTCGGATGCAATTTGGGACGAAACGACGCGAATTGGAGCAAAATCGGAGCAAAAAGGCAAAAAGATGATTTTGAGGGCCACAGCCAGCGCAACGCAATTTCCAGAATGCAAAATAGCGCCAGGGCCAGCGCCCCACGCTGCCCTGGACGCTCGGGACGTGAAGTTTCCCTATTCTGCCTAGGATTCGGGTATTTTGACCCTAAGACGCTCGGGACGTGAAGTTTCCCTATTCCCTGTTTTATATGAATCACAAGTCCTTGTGGGTTCGACATCCGACTTTTAATCACTTTATTACTTGATGATCGTGTATGCTTGCGTGTGCGTTTGGCCGCAGCACATTACACAACTTCTCTTTTTAAGAATAAAAATAGAAAATTAGAGTTATGCTTTTGCAAGAGCCATAATCTTTCTTTGTATCGTTTCAATTTTATCGGATGATCCGAAGGGACGACCCTTATAGAGCTAGCAATGGATTGTTATCTCGGACCAGTTGCTATTTATTTGCGTGATGGCAATCACCTTAGTCATGAATGTAAAACAGTCACTCATACTTTGGTTACCCATGTTTGGAGAATTTTACTTTGTTACGATTTTTCACGAGTAGGAAGATTCATATTTCTTTTCACCATAGGAAGATTCTTATATGGTCAAGCACGAATAATTCGCGTAAATGAAAGCGTACCCTGAAATAAAAATATCACTTTTATCGTTCCCATCATTATATTTGGACCTGAATTCATCTGCTTCTCCGTCCACAACGTGGGCTTGAACCCTTGGTTCGTGGTGTGCTTGGATTCGGTAAAAGGGTTAGGGGAAACTTCAAGTAAAAGAATGGATGCCCATAATAGAGAGGAAGAGGATTCTCTTTGAAGAGCACGTCCCCCAAGGAGGACTCGGTAGCTTTGTAGAGATGAGTTAATTGTGGTATGCATGGATTTGTTAAAACAGTTGGTATTACGGTTGAATTTGTAACGCGATTTATAAATACATGAATTAATGTGATCCAAGAATATAAAATAATTAAAAATAAAAATAAACTGATTAAATAAACTTGAAGAAAATACAAATCTGACGGTGAGATGAGCTTCTCCAGAAGCAAAAATAAGAACAATATGCAGAATGAAAAGAAAGAATGTCGTTAATATATAAAATCAGTAGCCTTTTTGGGTACATATGTTTTTCGTGTCCAACAATAGATACAAATTCTTCTATTTATAGTTCAATCAAGAAGACAAGATCAACAAATTCGCTCTTCTTTAATACTAATACAATTCTTCTTGATGGTTGCATAACGATTGAGTATTAATGCAACGATTCTTTGTAAAAACTACTCATTAAATGCTGTTATTTCCAATTGATATCTTTCTTTTTCAGATCTTTATTTTCGGTTCCAGTGCTATAAAAATTTGTTTAGCATTGATCACATGTTCGTAACCAGTGCCAGCTATTTGCTAACTCATATCTTACTTGTCGTTGCTTCCACATGTCAACTCGTCGAGCATCCACCCGTCGTTCATTAATTTTACCCCATACAGATAGTCTCCCTACTTTCCGTTGACTAAACTTTATGTTACAGGAAAATAGATAAGACCTCTTTTTTTGCGGGAAAATTCATGAACAATCTCTGACACTTGAAAGGACGCATGTCTCCTTGCATTTAATGAGCCGAACATGTGTTATCTCGTGATTCGGCAAATAATTTCACTTGTTTCCTATGTAATAATGACCATGAATTCTATCTCCTATAAAATTCTTCATTTCTCATCATTTTAATCTTTCACTTTTACAAACTCTTCGTCTTCAAATTACCGTGAAACTTTTCTGCAAACCTCTCTTTCTCAGTAATTTTTTTACTCAGAATATTCATTATCACGTCTTCTACTACCTCTTCCCTCGGTTACTCAGGCATTTATATCTGCGGTGGCCCTTCTAAGAAGAACAAAACCAAAGAAGACGTTGTCGGTCCTCCTAATACCATCTCAATCATCCCCGTTCAACTAAATTTCGAGACGGATATTCAAGTACAAAAGGAATCTCTCAACCTAAAAATGATTATAATTGGCTTGTCAACAGATACCCTTCTTCCATTCGTACGGACAGTTTCCCTGTCAAAGAAAATTGTGATTGGAAAAAACATTAAAGTTTTAGCCCCTAATGAAGTGGAAATCGTCACCTTCAGCAATCCAGGGTTCATGTACATTTACGGGTACCCTTTTACTTTAAGAATGGGCCAAGAAATGGATCTCTTTATTTAACGTTTTTCAACAACTACCAAATATGTTTTGCTCAAGTAGGTCTGTTAATATGGCGAACGGTAGCTTGCCTTCGGGTACTCTACTCTCGGGCTATTGAAACCCTCACTCTAGCTCATTTGATCAACCTTTACTCTCCAAAGAATTTCCGTGAAGGCATGATCAACCTCAACAAACGCGGTCACCATGCCATCGTTACCGCTGTCGATGGTAATAACAACTGTGGTTGAATGGAAAGGTTCGTTGTTATTGCTACCGGGGACATTCTCCCAGCGTAAACACCTTATATCCCTGATTCTTGGAACTTTACTCGTAAATTTTTCTAATACCCTTTTTCTATTGTGTTACAGGAAATCCTTTCTTTTGCTAAATTTTATTTCTCTTATTTCAGCTACCAGTTGGATTCCTCTATCGGTTCAAAACCTGACCCAACGGATATAGAATATTTTAGATATTTCCCGGATTCCCGCAAGTGGGTAGAAATTTCGCGCCAATTCAAGTGGAAGGACAAGAACTATGGTAAGTAAAACTTCTCTTTTTTTTCTTTTCAATCCCCAACATGACTTAATACCAATTTGTTGACTCCCTTTCGCAATACATAGGCCTTCTGAAGGAGTCTTCTATATGCCATGTTGTTGAGGTTTCCTATGACCCAATGGTTGCTCAACAACATATTCGAGCAACCATTGACCGGTAGAGGGCTCATGACGCCGGTTTTGCTTCCGGTAAGGCCCATCTTCCCTGACTCCTCAGCCCAAAGAGAAAAAACCAAAAAGAAAAGGTACCTCCAAAGTTGAGACTCAGGAGAAGCCATGAACAAGAGAAACCCCAACTAGACCGAACACGGTGGTCCTTGATGAAGACGAACTCGAGGACGATGATGAAGTGGGTTCTCTTCAAAGAAGAAGAAGAACTTCCCCTGCTCAACCAGAGGCTTATTCGCAAGAAATTTGAGCACTCTTTACAAAAATAAAAATAGTTGAAAACTTATAGTCTCATTTCCGGAATTGTGTTGTTGTTTCCGGTCAGAGGAGTCCTATCTCTAATATTCCACTACGTCCTACTTCAACACCAACTGCAGCACCATCAACTCCTGCTTCTCCACCGGCCCCAACTGAATAAATGAAAGATGTTCGTTCCCCTCGATCACCGGACCATGGGAATATTGAGAACACTTTCCCGGCACCCATTTGAAACCCTGATAGTAAACATAGCGTCACTTTTTCAGTTTTAAATGAGTGCCACTTAATCTCCAAGCTGGTGGGATTTTCCAACTACTTGAAGCTTTTGTCTTCGAACAAGGACCGACGGAAGATGGAAGCCCTTTCTGCAAAATGACTGACTAATAACAGCATGAAATTTCCTGCTTAGGTATCATCTTTTACTTTTTTCTTCCTTTTTCTCTTTCTAGACAGTATCCTTTATAGCTTTAATATTTGACCTTTTAGGCGAACCTACTTGCTCTGAGGGCTTGCAAAAGATGATCCAAGCCAAAGAAGAACTTGTTACCGAGCGCGATCAAATTACCACAGAACGAGATCAACTCCCTGAGCGCCTCCTAGCTTTAGAGTAAGACTTGCTCGGATGGGTGATCTTGAAGCCCGATTGGAGCAGTCTGAGAAAGAAAATATGTTTCACAATTGAATGTGGGGAGTTGAAAGCCAAGTGGGCTGAGCTGCAGGATGTTGTTACTGTGGCAGCCGAACGTGAGTCTGCTTCCATGGAACAAATCAATAACCTGGAAGAAGGCTTATGCTTCAAAACCGAGGAGGATGCCTCTAAATAGGAGAAAAGATCTAATATGGAGAAAGGTTTAAAAAGGTCATGGAGTAGAACTGCGAACACGTAAGGACAAATACTAACCTTTGTCGGACCTATGGCATCGTGAGAGCTGAAAACGAACAGTTGTACTCCAAAAAAAAGATTTGAGCCAAACTCCAAGTCAAGAAGACTCTTTTCTCCTTGAGAAAACTTAGGCGATTTATCACATGGGGAGTAACACCTTAGAGGAGGCCAAAGAAAGTAGTTCAAACATGGATAACGACATTACTGGGGCTCTTGAATTGGTGACAACCGCCTTCGATAACATTCCTTCTCGGCCCACTACTTTAAGCTCCTCGAGCACATGTTCTGAGTCCTCGGGAACCAAATAGGAAGTTGAAGAAGAAGAAAATAAATATAATAGTACTGAATCGGATGCGGAACAACCTTTATCTTCAAAAGATGCAGCAGAGACTTCTCTTCCTTCGGACTCTGCCAATAAAACCAATATATATATATATATATATATATATATATATATATATATATATATATATATTGTAACTATGTCGAACTCCTATTGTCTTTCTGAATTTTAAGAAATAAAAGACATATTTTGCTTAATTTTTGTGCAAAAACATTTTTCCCATTTTGATAAAGTTCGAAAATTTCTTGCATCCGATAATTTTAATTTCGGGCATTCATTCTTCCGGTTTTTACCCCTTAACTATGAGGGTTTCATAAGAGAGGGACTTTATGTTTACTGTTCTCTTTAAGAGGACACCTCCTGTTCATTCTGGCACAAACATTTGAAGTTTAAGTAACTATTTCAAATGAAAAAGATCATATCGTATCATTTGGACAAGAAGTAAGATAAAAATAAAAGGACTTTAATTTATTCCTTTCATTTCTAAAAGAACATTTACATAAATAAAAATTTTCTTGAGCAAATAAAGCTGCCAATACATGTGGCTAACTTGTACTACTTATTTCTACGGGCCGATCATGCAGTCTCCGATCTCGATAAGATACATCTTCCGATTCTAACGGTCCCCGAACTTAATGAAATTTTTAGTGCTCTGATATACAATAGTTTCCCCCAGTGCTCGGATGCTAAGTATGAGAATTCGAACACTGAAGTTCTTGATGTTGTCGATGATCCTTTTTGGTAGTATGCTTTACGTTGTTGCCTCATTCAAAACCTTTCCCGAAAAGTCCAATAGGGACAAAACTGGACGAAAGAAAAAAGAGTGCAACACATACTTTCAGTATCAACAAGGATATTCAACAGTAATACCTTTGTGAGGTGAGTCACATTCCGATTTCGTAGTAATTTTACTCCATCTTAATTTTCCAACTGATATGAACCTGTACCTGTTATAGCTGAAATTGGTAAGGTCCTTCCCACATTGGTCCTAGGTTTCTAGCATTAACTTCTCAGGTACTTTGAGTCACTTTCCGCAAAACCAAATCTCTAACTTTGAAATATCGCAGATTTTCTCTACGATTGTAGTAAACAATCCTTATCAATTTAAGAACCAACAAGTCCGCATCGAAATGATTTTCACAAACCCCTTTGTGAACTTCTCTTATCACCTAACAGCCTCTGATGTTCCTAAACATCGATCCAATGTCCCTTGGAAAGATCTTCCGGTATAATTGACCATCAACAAGGCAATAACGAGCAGCTTTAGTTCGTAGCTCTCGTGAGGCTTTAGAATCTTCAGGAAATTTTTCAAGCCTTAAATATTCTATAAAATTTCTCCAATCCATATTAGGATGGTCGAGTTTACTTCACAACACCAATCCACGTCTGCTTCCACGTTCTCTTCCCTTGGGATGTGAATCACTGACCACTCATTGAATCGAGAATGTAAAACTTGAACTTTATTCAAATTCTACTGCATGCGTTCCTCTTTGGTGTCAAAGAATCTGTATATCTAATTCACTACAAATTGGGAGTCGCACTTTATTTCAATCATCTCGGAGCCTAGTCCCCGGTCCAATTCAAGTCCAGCAACAAAAGCCTCATACTCAACTTCAATTTTTAGTCAAAGGAACAGTTCAAATGGCCTGCTTCAGGGTCACTCCCAAAGGAGTGATTAGTACTATCTCAACACCAGACCCTTTTACGTTGGACATCTGTATATGTGATTCCCTGAAACTCCAACATGTTTTCCTTCAATTTCCTGGAGTCATCTGTACTCAATGGATTAAGACCTTTGGCGAGCGCTTCAGCTGCCCACTCATCTGGTACTATTGACAACAACATCCTCTCATTTTCAAACCAGATTACGAACTCCCGCAATAATTTAGATTCTCCTTGAGAAATTCTTATATATCTGCTTTCCCAGCTTGAACTTTTTTCGCCCCAACTTGAGCTTTAATAAAGGAATCTGCAAAAATTTCATAAGAGTAAATCGAATGCTCAAGTAAAAGAGAATATCATATTAAAGCACCCTTTGTTAGGGTTTTGTCAAATTTCTTTAGTAGGACAAATTTGATCTCATGTGAGGCCAAATCATTACCCTTTACAGTTGTAGTGTAAGTTGTGATATGCTCTTGTGTATTCGAAGTTCCATTATACTTCAGAATATTGGGCACCTTGAATCTTCTTAGAATCAATTCCGAGACCGCACTTGGCTTTAACAAAAACTTCATATACTTCTTTGAATCTGGCCCGTTCAATAGTGGTGGTGCTCCCAGGATGTGATCTATCCAGGCATGGAATTATTTTCTTTATGTTGTTTGATTTGCAAGCACGCCGGTAGGGGCTCGAACTCCTTCATTGGAATTATTGGAGTCAACCGAAAGTGGTTGCTGGAGCTCCATCATTATCCGATCTTGTCTTGATTTTCCTTTGTTGCGCTCTCAAAACTATTCTGTTTCAACAACAGGTTCATCGTCCATATCATTAGGAGTTGGACTTCTCATATGCCGAGGGTTTCGTTCTTCGCGAACTGGCGTTATCTCATCTTTGTCGTTGCAAGTTCACTTGTTGAATTATCACACTGCAATATATCCTCTCGCTTGTTGTTTCTTCCAACATTGAAAGAGTTGTTCACATCATTAGTTTCATATCTATTTATACTTTGACTAAAGAAAAACATCAAAATTAATTAGTAACGGATGAAAGGATCAAAGTAATAACATAATTATAAATGTCTATGGTGGGCACTAAATTGTTTACCCACAAAACAGTACAGCTGAATTTGTAACGTAATTTATAGACACGTGAATTAATGTTCCAAGAATATAAAATAGCTAAGAGTAGAAATAAACTGATTAAATAAACTTGAAAAAATTACAAGCTTGACTGTGAGATTAGCTTCTCCGGAAGCAAAAACAAGAACAATATGTAGAACAGAAAGAAAGAATGTAGTTAATAAAATTAGCAGCTTTTTTGTGTATAGATATTTTTCGTGTCCAACAATGAATACAAATTCTTCTATTTATATTTCAATTTGGGGAGACAAGATCTCCAATCAAGCTCTTCTTTAATAGGAATAAAACTCTTCTTGATGGTTGTATAATGGTTGTGTATTAATACAAAGATTCTTTGTAACAACTGCTCATTGAAAGCTGTCATTTCCAACAGAAATCTTCCTTCAGATCTTCGTCTCCGGTTCCAGTGCCTTCGAAATTTATTCAGCACCAGTCACATATTCGTAATTGGTGCCATTTATTTGTTTACTTATATCTTACTTGTCTTTACTTTTACGTGTCAAGTTATCGAGCATTTATGCACCTGTCGTTCATCAATTTTACCTCATACAATATATGATAGAGGTCAGCTTTCATAGCGAGATGTACTCTAGTATAGATTTTCTCAGTGATCGTAACGCTCTTATTCTCTGATGAGGAGTTGTTGGTTGTGTTAGATTGAGGAGCTGGCACCATGGAGTTCGGTTAGAATTGAAAGGTGGGAGAGAATAATGTTGAAAGGACTAGGATGATGAATGTTTTACTATGGGATATTGTTTGAAAAGCTTTTAGGTTGATAATGGTTATTTATACTAGGGGTGTTCGTCGGTCGGTACAGTAAGATATTTAGATATTCGTTTTGGTATTTTCGGTATGCACTTTTCTTAAAATACTATGCCAATACCGTACCTAATTAAATTCGGTATGGTTCGATTTTTCGTCTTTCGGTTTATTTGGCCTGATAACTTCGATTTGTTCGACTCGAATATTAACTAGTACATAAATTCATAGATTATAATATTTTTAAATAAGATACTCACAAAGACGAAAATAAAATTATTATAATATAGTGGGGAAAAAAAGAAATAAAAATAAAAAATGCTAAACCTAGATGGGGGAAGGTTAAAACGTAAGTAAGCAACCAAAGAAAGGGGGGAAAACAAGTACAGTGGGAAAAAAAAGATGGTAAAGATTAAAGAAGACTATAAAAATAACATAAAGTAAAATTTGGAACTTTATTTTTGTTATGATCAATAATATGTGTATAATGAAATTTAGTATATATTTCGGTACGGTATCAATAATAGTATTTATGTATTTTATTTTTAAATATCAAATATCATTTTCTTAAACTTAAACCAAATATCAAAATTTCGAATATCAAATATCAAAATATTCAATTTCAAAATTATAATCCGATATTTATTGAATATGCACACCCCTAATTCGATATAGTGGAGATGTGGCCTTTTTTTATTCTTTATTTAGTTTGTGGGGTTGGTGGAGGGAAACTCAAACGCGCCCTCTATCTGTTTCGGCTGCTATCCTTAAACAAGATACTGTAATAAAAAAACACTTAAACATATGGTTATATAATATCTCCTATTAAACAAAGAATAGTTAAGTAAGATGCAAAAAAAACAAAAGAAAAAACAAACAATAATTAGGAAAAAAGAAAAGAAAGAAGAGTACGACAAAGCATCGAACAGGAAAAATAAAAGAAAGAAAATTTCGGGTGTTTCTGTAGTGCCGAGGATTGTGTTTCATCTCATCTTTGACATACAATTCCTTATGTTTCAGCAATACACTCCAGGTAGTTACATGTATTTCTTCCTTTTTTAAGATAATTGAATTTTATATACATAACTCCGATAGGGCTGAGTAGATATAATTTCGGAATTGAATTAAGAATTTCAAAGATAAAATTAAGGAAATTAGGAGAAAGTCATGAGATGTTTCCGGTTAAATTAACTGGGTATATCATATAAATAGGTTGTATTTAATAGATTTTGAAGTAGTCTCAACTACGCGTGACTAAGTATAAATTGACGAATTAAGAGTAAAACATGAAACCCATGGATTGAGTATTCTAAATTAGCTATGAATTAGCTAAAACAAGAAAATTAACACAAGATCGATGTTGATGTGGTTATAGATTGATTGAAGAAAGTCATACGGATGGCTATTAGTGGTATTTCGACAAGAGTACTGTGAGTAGTAATCTTACTGCAATTTGTGTTTTCATAACTTGTATGATTTTACACATGATTTTTAATATGAATATGTTACTAATTATTTTGAGTTGCATGTGGGACAAGTCTTTTAATCGATATGATACCAAAATAGTTATTTGAGATGATTACTGTTATTTTAAATATTCTTGTTGTCACTAGATATGTCTTATCATTACTTGAATTTATTGTTATCGAAATGAAATACCTATATTGTTTTAAATCTTTTCCTATGAGTATATACAAATTACAGAGACAAGTATAAATGGGAGTAGATTTTGAAGGATCCCGTAGCTAACGCTGGGTTCGTTACACCGTGTGCACCTTGTAATTGCCGATTACCGTTACAGTCTTCGCTAGTGGAAAGGTAGAACTAGCATACCTTTACTGATTTTCCTCGAGTAGGGACTACCATTATATTTGATTTCTTGCGAAGAAGTCCACAGTAATATCGATTACATGATCCATTCATTGAAACCTCCCAAATATGAATATTGATATTATACAGTATCTACCAAGCTTATTACTGAATTGTCAATTGAATTATATTACATGAAAAACATGATGAGACTGAAAATTGTTTATTGTTTCTGAAAGGGCATTCTTATGATATTTTCTATTTAATATACTAGCATTTTCTGACTTGCTCCCAATAAAAACGGTTGTGTTTAAGCGTTATTACTCACTGAGCTAGCGACTCACCCCCACTATTTTTTTTACAGAGACATCAGTTGTGTATGCGAGGATTTTGTTAATTAGGGCGTGCATGTTCATACTTCTTGGTGAGCCCCACACTCGTTCGCGTGGGCGAAGAGTTTTATTTATTTGAGTCTTTTCTTTTGAACTCTTAAAGTTGCTCCATTGTTATCTTATTAGTGTCATGAGTATCTATTTGTTGATATGGACTAGTTACTAGTATTACACTTTCTTTCCGTATTTTTAGAGTTGATTTTGGTTTTATTACGTTGAGGAGGTTGGTAATATTGGTGAAAACTCATTTGTGGTTAGTTGAAGAAGATTATGACCGATTTAGGTGAAACTTGGTTGGTTGTTATTTGTTTATGAGACAATTTCTTTTGGATAGTCTAAAAACAGGGAAAACTTTATCCGTTTTTTTTGTAAAATACCGATAAGACTTACTTGGGAGCACTTACTCCTAAGCGTCAGTCACGATCCTAAATTAGGTCGTGATAGGTTAATTAATAAAAAAATTAAATATATGATTAATAGTTTTTGAGTTGGTGAAAGAAGGGTCTCCAAACACTTTCTTATTTCATTTTTGCCTCCTCTTTTTCTACGGAATCAGTCAAACGGTGCTCCTGAAGCAAGACCTTTCTTTTTTTAAGAGCCACAATAACTTTTTGGGGTAAATTCAAAAACCAATTCTTTAAATTTTGCTTCGAAACACTAACTTTCCTTATAGTTATAGTATTATGTTATCTTGAGTTATTGCAACATTATAGGTGTAATACTTTCATCTTATTTTATGCAGAGATGAACTCAAAATCAGTGACATTTTAGTGGACCCTACTCAACACAAATCTTGTTAGTCGTGTTAGTAAACATTGGATAATTTTAGAAATAAAATAAAGAAAATTAAAAAATGAAGTTATGGGTCAACCCCAAACCTTCATACGACTAGCGAAAGTACTTTGTCAATCTAGTCAACCACGCACGGACAGCCCTTTGACTTATAAAAATAAAATTTTCTTCTACCACGTGTGGATATAAACGGAAGAACGTTAACGGCGTAAATCTCCTATAGTTAAGCTAGATTGCGTGATTTGCATATCTAATCTAATAAATTAATAACAAGTAGATGTTTAATTTTGGGGGAATGACACAGTTACCCACAAAAATAAAATTATTTACTCTTTTATTTTTCTACATAAACTAATTACATTTTCTACCAATAATAATTTTTATGGGGAATTTTCTCTTCTTTTTTTTTTGCCAATTCTTTTTTATTTCTACGTTTCTTTTCCTTTTTTTCTTTCTTTTCTCCTTTTCTTTTTCTCGTTTTTTTTCTTTTCTAATTTCATTTAACTTTTTTTTTTATATTCTTTTCTCTTCATAATCTAATTTTTGTTCACATTTTAAAAAAAATATAATTAGTATAATATATCTTTTGTCTTTTTTCTCATTTTTTAAATTCAATTAGTAAATTCAAATAATATCAGTTGTCACTTGATCTAATTCACTGAATATCACACTGAATGGTGCTAAGCACCATAAATTAAATAATCAGATTCTAAGAATCAACATGTGATTGCCATGTAATAAATTATAACATCATATTGTATATTATATTAATATATTATTGTAATAAACTATATTTTTTTATACTATTGAATTATATATTATATACCAAAATAGCATACTATATATGAAAACAGTATTTTATGTTCTTCATTCAACATTACACTATTACATTAAAATGTTATACTATTATGGTATATCATATACTATTACAGTATATTGTTGCAATATATTGCACATTATTACAGTATACTGTTACAATATATTATATACTATAATAGTATACAGTCGCATTATAGCTATATACTCTTACAGTATATTGTATACTGTAATAGTATACTGTTAGGTAACTGTGTTCTTCTTCGATTATTATAGTATACCGCTACAGTATATTGTATACTATAATAGTATATTGTTACAATATAGCTATATACTCCTACAACATATTGTATACCGTAGCTTTATACTATTAAGTAACTGTGTTCTTTTTCGATTTTCAGCGGAAAGATTCGATCTCAATCATCTCAAATCAACTTAATGTGATCAAATTTCAGTATGAACTTCCAGAAGGTACTATAAGCAATATTTAATAACACCCACTTTGAATCAAATAAGAAATCTTCAAAAACAAAAATTGAGCT
The DNA here is from genome assembly GCA_005239525.1 of Nicotiana knightiana. Classification (NCBI taxonomy): domain Eukaryota; kingdom Viridiplantae; phylum Streptophyta; class Magnoliopsida; order Solanales; family Solanaceae; genus Nicotiana; species Nicotiana knightiana. Next base: position 193,747 of record ML438680.1, on the reverse strand, counting down.
TCAAGCCAACAACGGCGGATATTCAAACACGCACAAAAATTCAGATTTGGGAAGCTTATTCGAAGGTACTATAAGCAATATTTTATAGTACCCACATCGAATCAAACAATAAATCTTCAAAATAAAATTTCAAATTTAGAAGCTTCAAGCTCAACAATGGTGGGTCATCATACACAAATCATAAGGAAAAGAGGTAGAGCAATAGCTCGGGTTGACCATCTAAATGAAGATCGATCTAACAGAGAAGAAGTAGATCTATTCAAGTCCACTACCAGATAATCTTGCAAAATTAAAGTCGAACATTTTAAATATTTTGTACTTCAAATGAGAAGATGGGTGGGTCGGGTAAATAGTTTGGACCGCATAGGTAGAAAAAGTAAATAATTTAGATTTAAATATTAAAGGGTAAATAATTTGGACTTAATAGGTATAAAGTGATATTTTCTCTTTAATTTTAGAAGCATGATATTCTCTTTCGTTACAAAACTTATGCAGTCAAATATTAAGGTAGTAAAGTAAAATGTACATTGTTGTATATTGCATGTCCGACCAACGCCAAAATCGACCAAAGAAGATTTAACACTAAGCACTGGCATATATATAAAAATAATATTTTAATTCGGACATAAATTTCTTATTTTCAACTTGTTTTCTACCTGACGAATCATCAGAAATAACATCAAGTATGAAGAATTTTAGAATAAATATAAGAACAGAAAATACCAAGGTCAAGGTAAATAATTGCGCCATCTTATTGGGCTGCTTAAACTTTATCAATCTATATTCTCCAAGAGTAAATGCTTGATGTGATCCTGATAAAAGAAAGAAGAAATAATTCAATTTTTTGAAAATTTGAAAAACAACAAAATTTTTACTTTAAATTCTCACAAAAATTCAAAAACAACTCCAAATTGTATGTCACGTCTAAACAAAACTCTAATTTCAAATACAATTTTCACTTTGAATTTTTTTTCATTTTTTTTTCCGGAATGTCACAATTCTTGTGTCCAAACGCCCACTAAATCTCTATATGTTATAAAGAAGAATACCTCAATCTCCTGACGTGGTGTGTCCAACGGGAAGCTTTTATAACCTACACCATTTCTATCTACGAGAAACTTGTGGAATTCAGTCTTGATAGGTTCTCCTCTCCCAAATTTTGACCTTAGATGTACAAAGAGTGGATGTGCCCTTTGACCATTCAGTTTTACCTGTTATTATTGATATTGGAATTTCAAATTTTCTAATAAATTAAAAAGAAAAGAGAATTTATTAATCCACCTAAGTCATATAATTATTGTATAGTTTAGTTTCAAAAGACACCTGATCTTAGGATATATTCAAACTACATTGAGACGAAGTTGTTGCGAAAACTAGTTCAATATCAACAGTTCTCTAAGTTATAGTGGCAAGAAATCAACTCTATAGCATTACTTGTAGTTTTTAAATATCAAAATTATATTATTATTACAAAAAATAAATAAATATTTATCCGAACTAATCCCATTAAAGGGGATCAAATTAAAGGTAACCAAATAAAAGGAGGGTAAAAAAAAAAGAAGTTTGATTGATAGTACTAATTAAATCGTATAGATAAGATCATGAATTTGCATCCTAAAAGAAAAAGAAATAACAAACCTTGTCGAATACTCGAAATCTAGCAGCATTAATCTCTAGTTGTCCCCTTGGTGGTGCTTTTTGTGCATCATTTCCTTCTTTATCAGTTTCTTTTTTATCGTACACAAATGCTGCAATCTCGAACCCTACGTATCGGTGGAACAGTAATTCTTCTTATTTACTCTTTTTCAGTCCATCGGTGAAAGAAAATAAATCAATATTTCCTATATCTAATCATTATAACAATAACAAATTATACGATTGGCAGCACGAGGAATTTTCTAAAAAGCGTTTAAAATTTAATATATATTTATACATAATTTAATTTTCTATATACGCGATATAATTTCTTGATGAAGAGTGAACAGAACACCCTTCACTTTATGTTGCTGCACCACTGTCAGGATATATATATGTGTGTGTGTAAAATCATGATACTTGAGAAACAAAAGTTACATTAGTACAAATAATGAAAATAAATGAAAAAGGATAGGAATATAACCAAAAAAAAAAAAAAAAAAAAAATTAA
>ML438680.1:166738-184262 GCA_005239525.1 Nicotiana knightiana | reverse complement strand
TTTTTTTTTTTTTTTTTTGAATTTTGACCGTTGGGATTGTTTGGATCGTTTGTGCCCGCCAAGGACCGGTCCAGTCCCGGGCCTAGTGGTCCTAAAGTGAAGAACCGACCCAGAAGCCGGGACCAGGCCCACGTACACGGTTCTAACCGGTTCAGGCCCGTTGTGGCCCAAAAGCCCGTTTAGCCCGCGGTCCCGGGCCGGTCCGACTGGACCGGCCCACTTGCCTCCCTTACTTTTATGCATTAAGAAAGGTATCAAGGAAAATCAATTTTAACTTCATAGGGGTGCTTTCTTTTGATGATTATATTGAAATTCACATTATGGAGCGTGACAAATCAAACTCCAACAAAATGAAATGTTAAATTAAATTGTATGAGTCTCTACTTAGGGTTATTACTCATTTTTACACTTACTATTTCATTTTTCAATTATTTCTTCAATTGTTTATCGTCCATCACCGGGCACTTAGTAGACTTAGGGTGTGCTTGTCATGATGTAAAACATTTTTCCATTTTTTACTGTTTGGTTGCACATAAAAATTTGAAAAATATTTTCCTAGATATTGCGTTTTTCTGAAATTGGAAGAAAATGACTTCCCTAGAAAAAATTAGGAAAATATTTTTCAAAAACTGCTCCTACCCTCACATCTAACCCCTACCCCATCCCTCTTCTCGCCCCTACCCTATCTCTCCCACCCACTCTCACCAAAAAGGCTTTTTTTCTAGATTTCAGGTTTTTTTCCTTTTTCCATCATCACCCACCCTGCTACCCCCTCCCCCGTGGAACCTTTTTTTTTGGTTATGGTTTTTTTATTTTTCAGTTCAAATGCTCGAAATTTTACGAGTTCCAAATTTATGAGTTCGGAGATTTATGTGTTTGAAAGTTTGCGGGTTTAGAAATTATAGAGTTTACGGGGTCGAAAATTCACAGGTTCAAAAGTTAAGCGGTTTAGAAGTTTATGAAATTTATGGGATCAGAAGGTTGTTGGTTCTAAATTTTATGGCTTCATGTTTATTGTATGTAAATTATTTATGATTATTCTTGAGAAGTTTTTTTCCTTAATTTGTGTACCAAACACCAGAAAATGAGTAAGATTACTACTTATTTTTCACGAAAAATATTTTTCTTTATACCAAACACACCTTTAATGTTTACTAAGTGAACCATCTTACATGTTACCTGCTTAACTCATTCATAGCCTGTAACTCTAAAATCAATAAAATAAAAGGAACTTATGTAGAATGCGGGAGATATTCTTATGTAGAGTTCAATTCTATTAATTCTGAAAGAAAGACTCGACAAGAACTTCAGTAATTTTCTCTAATTGCTAGTTCTCCCAAGCTCCTGATAAAAAAGTAACTAGTACTTTAAGATACTTTAAGTAATTGTTCCTCAATTGATGTGCAAAAGGATAATCTTCTCAGTCCACAAGGAAATAATTTAACTTCCCAGTACTCCGAGAACTTTGGGAGTCCTACACACAGTCAACTTCTTGTTTGATAGCAATCCTAAAGCTCCAAGACTCCACGATTCTTGTACCTCTTATCTATCACTTATGCTTGCAGATATCTTTGGACAACAATCCTTATCGCATCAAAAAGTCCTTTCCAGCAATCTCGGACCGTAGTAACTTTGTTTAAAAGTTACTGCCTTGTAAGAACCTTCAAAAACTACCTTAAGGACGTGGTTCTTAGCATACTTTAGCAGCCACCTTGAGGACCTGGTTCATAGCACACGTTCACTGGACACACTTTGTTAATCATCAAAATCCCAATTCTCAATGAATTACCCCTTTTTAATGATGACAAACTTTGTGTGCATGAACCAGTTAATGGCATTCATAAACACTAATATCACAATAGCAGCAACATGGTAACAACACAACACAAACACAAACACAAACACATTGGGACCAATTCAGAGCAAGTAGATCAGTCACCCCCAAAACTATCTTCCTCTTTTTATCATCATCGGAAAGAAAAAAGCTGTTAGACAGTTTAAGCACAGTTAATGGAAGATTCATGTGCATTGAGGATACAACACAAGCACAAGAAATATCAAGACAAATGAACTATGCTGATGATATAAACTATATGAGAAGCAGGTAAACAACATAAGAGAGTTCATTAAGTAGTTCCAAATTATGTCTAGGGCCTTGGACTAAAATATTAAAACAAAATAAGATGAAACATCATACAAAATACTCAGAATTAGAAAAACAAAAAATGAAGCACCAATAGGTTAACAAGACAGACTGGAGACAAGGGGTAGAGGACCACGATCAAGGGTGAGAAAAGGAGAGGTTCAAGGCTTTCACAAGAGTGGAAATCTGTTGAGCATGAGTCTCTCTCACTTTTTTGAGCTTCTCCCTAAGTTGCGTGATTTCCTTTCTTAGCTCATAATTGTCCTTCCTAAGGTCAGCATTATCTTCCAAATCCAATTCCAACCTTTTTGAGAGTTGAGCTGCCATGATGCTTCCAAGAAAAATGGTTGAACCATTAGCCCTCTAACCTTGATCTCAGCATAACCATACTACTTGAGTGTGATAGCATCCCTAACATAATTGTGATTCCCAAACTTCAACTCAGGAAAGGTTATATTGAGCTTGTCAAACAACTCAACTAGCATGAAGCCATAAAGCATAGCATGCTTAGTCTTGGAGATGTTTGCAGCTCTTGCCATATGCTAAATCATCAGGCTGGGAAGGTTTATGGCTCTACCTGTATCCAACAACTCCATTACAACCATATCGAGTAGAGTGACCTCATGCCTCCTCTCATATCTCTGCAAAATGCAAGATTTCACAACGTTATGCAGTAGTTTGTGAAAAGGTGTCATGTCAATTTTGTACACCTTCTGAGGAGCATCCAGCTCAAACTTCTGGGAGAATTTTCTGGTAACTACAATGCATGTGTTCACATAAATGTCAATAGAATCCACTTCTTCTTTAGATAGTTGTCAAATCGCACGGAAGGAATGTTCAATAGCACCCCAAGCTCTTTAGCATCAAACTCCATCTAAAATTCTCCCATAGAACTCTTTACTACCTTGCCATCAAACCGGAAATTTGCATGAAAATAGATCACTGTAGGCACACATACAGGGGGAAAGTGTTTAACAAACATATGTATCCATCCTTTCAAGTCAAGCTTTTCAACCAACTGGGCCATGCCTTTTTCATCAACATTGGCAAGTACATTCCCAGTCAACACTTTTCTGTCCTTGAACTTAGTCAACCTGTCAACTATCGCAGATACAAACTTTTTCTTCTTCCCTTTGCTGGTCTTTTGAGAGGTGGCAATTGCTTTAGTGGGTTTAGCAACAGTCCTCTTTACTAGTTATTTCTTGGCCTTTGGAGAAGAACTAGGTTAATCCTCATCATCCAACTCAACTACAGTTTCAGCAGCAGGAATTTACTTTCTTGTTTTCTTAGAACTCCTAGACTCCTTTATCATTTGTCCATCAACAACTTTTCTTTTGCTCCTGGTGAGAGGAGTCTTAGTGGAGGATCCACTTCCTTTCTTGCCTGTGGAACTGGTCTAGTAGGTTTTATAGAGGACTTCATGCCCTTCTTCCCTACCTTAGATAAAGGCAAATCATCCTCATCATTGTCAACCTCCTCATCTCCAACAAAAGAAGTTAAATAAGGAATAATTTCTTCTAATCCTTCCTCTTCATGAACTTTTTCTAAAAGGGCCATGACTATATTCCCAATAGCTATAGAGCCTTCATATTCTTTACTGACATTTGCCTCATCATTTTTAGATTCAGTACCCTCACTTTTACTTTCTTTTTCATCTTCATCACACTCACTCTCAGAGTCTCCTTCTCCCTCACTTTCTTTTTGTTTTCCTTCTTCTTCTTCAGAATCTCCCACTTGCTCACCTAGTTGTTCTTCTACCTCACCTTTTTTTATTCACTTGATTCCCCCTTATTCTCACTTTTCTTTTCTTTGGTACTTTGAGTTTTCTCCTATACCTTTTGTTCCTCCTTATTTGCTTCTCCTTATCCCTCCCATGAACTTCCTCATCATCTTCATCCTCAGTCCAACTATAAGAACTTCCATCAGAACTCTTTTTTTCCCCTGTTTCTTTCTCACCTTTCCCCTCAACCACAAATGGGTCATCAATTGTTTCCAAGTTTTTTTCCTGAGTCACTATTTCCTTTTCTACAACAGTACTCTCTGTGGTGTGTCACTCAGGGGTGAAACAACTTCCTACAGGGGAATTGTAGAGACTAGAACTTCAAGCTTAGCTGGGAAAGGTTTTACCTGATCATCCTTGACGAGTGAAGATTCCCCTTGAGAAGTAACCTCCTAAAATTTTGGTTCCCCCTTAACAGTAGCATGATCCACTACCTTGCCACTCTTTACCAATTTCTTTAAAGTAGCCTTAATCTTAGTGAGTTTGGAGGTGACTTATAAAACAGATATAGGTGCATGGGTAGTTGGTTTTAGATATGGAAGTACAATTGAGGTAGAAATTGTAGGCGTTACAGTAATAAATGATGATGGTGTAATAAAGGGAATACGTGGAGAGATAATAGGTGTGTTCAGAATCACTAGCCGATTTACACTTTTCTTTGGGTAGGACTTCACAATTTTGAGTTTTGTTCCAGGCTTAGATGATGATTTTACTTTCGAAGGGGTTTGGATGGAATTAGTAATGGTGGTGAGAGGACATAGAATTTTCTTAGGTTTTTGCTTAGGATTTGAAGGGAATAGTAAGGTCTAAGAGATGTACCAAGAGAGGGCTTTTAAAGAGAGTAGTCCTGCTTTGACTAGAAGAGAGAGGATAACTGAATTTGAGTTCTAACGGGACTCTAACAACGGTTACTTTTGACTACTGGAATTTTAGAATTAATTGGACTCTAATTACATTAGGATTCTCCCTTAATCCTTGACTCTCATAACAAATAGGAGTGATTCTAACTGGATTAGGGAGTCTGATTGTAACAGTAATTTCAGTTATTAAGTTCCAATAATTTAAGACAAGATGGCACATACCTGAGTCCAAGAACCAACTCCTTAGTCATTTATGCTATAAGCTTCCAGCACAATAAGTTAGTATCATAAGGTATTGTCATCAACTAGACTTTCTAGGCAAGTGTGTATACTTAAAACAAGTATGAGACTGAATCAAGCATTTGATACTCAACTATCTACATCTATTGACTTCTTTTCTAAGCAATCATTGGGTTTCAACGTAATTGGAGGTATTGATTAATCATATTTCTAGTTTGTTTATTTCAAAGTGGTCCATACTCAGTGCCTTAGTGAAAATATCAGCAGTTTGATCTTTAGTTTTACAGAAATAATTGAGATATTCCCCTTTTCAACATTATCTCTGAGAAAGTGATGTCTGATATCAATGTGCTTGGTTCTCTTATGTTGACAAGAATTTTTGGCAATATTTATGGCACTGGTATTGTCACAAAAAATAGGAACACTATCAACAAAAATACCACAGTCCTTGAGATGCTGCCTTATCCATAACAATTGAGTACATCAAGATGTTGCTGCGACATATTCTGCTTCAGATGTAGATAGAGCCAATGGGTTTTTCTTCTTTGTTCCCAAAGACAACAGGCATGAACCAAGGAAATGTGTTGTTCATGAAGTTCTTTTCTTGTCAACATGAAAACCTGTATAGTCAGCATCAACATAAACAACTGGGTCAAAACTATATCATCTTGGGTACCATAGACACAAATCAGGAGTACCTTTAAGATATCTAAGTATTCTCTCAACTGTCTTTAAGTGAGACTCCTTGGGATTTGCCTGAAATCTTAAACATAAGCCCGCACTGAATATAATATCAGGCCTGCTTGCAGTGAGATACAATAGTGATCCAATCATTCCTCCGTACAGCTTTTGTTCCACACTTTCCCCATGTTCATCTAGATTCAGCTTTCTTGCAATTGCAATAGGAGTTTCATTTGACTTTGAAGAGTCCTTGTGGAATTTCTTCGAAAATTTTTTGATGTATTTTTGTTGATGGATCATGGTTCTAGTAGGTGTCTGTTTGATCTCCAACCCTAAAAAGAAATGCAATTCACCCATCATGCTCATTTCTAACTCACTCCCCATCATTTCAACAAATTCCTTGCACAATGCTTCATTAGTAGATCCAACGATAATATTATCCACATACACCTGCACAATCAGAAGATTCTTTCCTTTGTTCTTTAGAAACAATGTGTTGTCCACCTTATCTCTTACAAAACTATTGGCTTAGAGGAATTTCAAGAGCCTCTCATACAGGCTCTTGGAGCCAACTTCAGTCCATACAGTGCCTTGTCTAACTTGAAATTATGGTCAGGGAAATCTTCACATTCAAGACCAGGGTCTATTTAACAAACACCTCCTCCTTTAGGTAACCATTCAGGAATGCACTCTTCGTGTCCATCTGATATAAAGTGAATTCCATGAGTGCAGAAAAAGCAATTAGCATTCTTATGGATTCTGTTCTGGCTATAGGAGAAAATGTCTCATCATAGTCAATTTCTTCTTCTTGATTATACCCCTGAACCACCAGTCTTGCCTTGTTCCTTATAATATTTCCTTGCTCATCCAGTTTGTTCCTGAACACTTATATGGTACCTGTAATAGTTCTTTTTTGGTAGGCTTTGCACAAGATGCTAGACCTTGATTCTCTCACATTGATTTATCTCCTCTTGCATGGCTATTATCCAATATAGGTCCTTTAAATCTTCCTTTATGATTTTAGGCTCAATCTGTGAAAGAAATGTAGTGAGTGCACAATGGTTTCTCAGAGATGACCTGGTTGGCGCTCCTGTATTTGGATCACAGATGATTTTCTCAAGGGGGTATGATATTTGATATATCCAAGGCCTAACTTTCATACCAAGAGAAATTTAGGGGGAGGAGTGATCAAAGGACTAGGGCCAATAGGTGCAGCTTCGCCTGTCTGAGTACCAGTTAGTGTAGTTCCTTGTTCTTCCTATTCTTCTTGATCATTCTCATCTCTCTCAGTATTCCCTGATGCCCCTTCAGGTTGTTGTTCAGATTCTCTAGAAGTTCCTTTATTAGTGACCCCTATATCATAGTCTTCATCATGTAAGACTTTCTCAGCCATGTTTAAGGTTCATAAAAAATAACATGAATATTTTCTTCAACACATATAGTTCTTTTATTAAATACTATCTAAGCTTTACTGTGTGGTGAGTAACCCATGAAAACTCCCTCATCACTTATGTTATCAAACTTATCTAGAGCTTCTTCACCATTGTTGTGCACAAAACATTTACACCTGAATTCTCCTAGGTGAGTGATGTTGGTCTTTATACTTCAAAGTAACTCATATGGAGCCTTCTCAAGAATGGGTCTAACCATGCACCTGTTTAAGAAGTAATAAGCAGTATTGACTGACTCAGCCCAAAAGTTCTTAGGCAATCCATTAGCAATTAGCATAGTCCTGCCCATATCTTATAGAGATCTATTTTTCTCTCCACAACACCATTTTTATGGAGTTCTGGGTGCAGAGAAGTTATAATCAATGCCATGAGTGCTACAAAATTCAAGAATTTTAGAGTTTTCAAATTCGAGCTCATGATCTGTTCTTATGCTTGATACAACACTCCCTAGTTTCTGTTGAATCATTCTGACAAACGCACAAAAAATATCATAAGTTTCATCCTTAGATTCTAGAAACAAGGTCCATGTATATCTATAGAAATCATCAACAATCACAAACACATACTTCTTTCCTCCCCTGCTCATAACTCTCCCAGGTCCACATAGGTCCATGTGAAGAAGTTCAAGCGGTTTGGAAATACTGACAACTTTATTAGATTTAAAGGATGGCCTTACATGTTTACCTATAACACAAGCATCACAAACCTTGTCTGATGTGAACTCAACTTTTGGTAGCCCAAGGACAAGGTCTTTTGCTGCTAGTTTATTGAGTTGAGACAGACTGACATGTCCTAGTATTTTATGCCATAATAGTGGATCATCTTCCACTACTCTTAAACATGTGTAGTCTCTGAGGAAGAGGGGTAATAGATATATTGTAGATATTGTTATGTCTCTTTCCTTTCAGAACAATTTCATCAGTATCCAGCTTAGTGACAATATAGATTGTGGAATTAACTTTACCTTATTGCCTTTATCACACGTTTGGAAAATGCTGAGAAGATTATGTTTAAGTCCTACTATATAGTGTACATCTTCTATATCATGAGAGAGTGACTTACCAAACTTACCAATACCAGTTATTTGTCCTTTTTCCTATTTCCATGTGACACACTCCCTCATTGGAAAGTTGTCAGTGAGGGAAAGTTTTTATTTTTACCAGTCATATGTCTTGAGCATCCATTGTCTAGATACTAATATTGATTGTTTCCTCTCACTTTAGACGCAACAAAAATCATAAGTTAGTCTTGGTAACCAGACTAGCTTGGGTACCTTTTTGTTGGAAAAAAGATGAACTAAATCTCTTATTGCCTAGAAGGGGAGAGTGTTAAGTCCTTTTTATTGTCCTTAATCCACTTGGTTTGAAAGGGGATTGATTGTGCATTTTTCTTCCTTCTCGGCATTTTTAAGTAACCCAAAGTTATTTTTGAACTGAGCATGAGTTAAGGCAAGACAAGTATCTTTGAAGTGTCCTACCTTCCTACAGTGAGTGCACGTCTTATTATAAGATATTCCTACATACTTGGGATCAAACCTAGGTACATGTTTCCTATAACCAATTCCCTATTTATCCAATTTAGTGTATCCAGGGATCTATGCCACTTGCTTAGTCTAGACGGTTTATACTTTGCTTTTTCAAGGTTCTCTTGCAGTACTTTACTCCTGCAAAAAGCATCATAACAACTATTTTGAAATCTTTTATTTATTTTTCAAGATTGTTTTGTAGATCACTCATTATTCTCTTTCCATGTACAACGGGATGCTTATTATTAGAAGTGAGTTCAAGAACTTGATTCTTAAGATTTTTTGACATGTCCTTCAAGATCAGCTTTTTCAAATTCAAGCTCTTTAAGATCAAGCTTAACACAAGAAAGGTTTCTTATTAACTGATCATTTCCAGCACTTAACCTATCCATATCACTCATCATGGTAACTATTATGGTTGTTAACTGCTTTTTAAACGTAGTATGGATATTTTCTTTCAAGTTAGAGATATTACCTGATTTGTTTCATCTTCAGCCTCCGGTTTGCTTATAGCCATCATTCCTATCACTTCCTCTTATATCTGGATTTCTTCTATCGCCAATAGGGAAACTTCAATATTTTTATTTCCAAAATCATCCTCCAACGTCCTCCATATATCATTAGCGGAGATGCAAGAGGACACCTTATAGAGAACACTCCTTGGTATACTTCTATAGAGCAGATCCTTTTCCTTAATAGTTTTCTAGATCATCTGATGATCCTCAACATCATATTCCTCCCCTCTCTTGATACTCTTGTTTCCATCACTATCCACTTTGGTATGTGTAATTGGTGTATGATTGACGATGATCCATAGATCAAAATCAGTAGCCTAAAGGAACTCTTCCATATGCATCTTTCATTCATCATACTGGTGTCCATCAAACAGATGGGGTGCATTCCTAGTTGTACAAGCGATTCAGTTTCAAAAGCCTTGTATGAATCTATCACATCATAAAGACTAATAGACTCGTCCTCCTTCTCCTGCTCTTTATCACTTCCAGTGTCTTCATATGCTGCTAGAAAGATTTGTTTCATGGCCTATATGAACCCTTTTCCTAGGATTTTGCCTTTGTTTAGGCCCCAGTCTTTTATTCTTTTTCCTTTTCTCATTTTTCAACTCTTTCTTTCTTCAATTCAATTTCCCACACTGGATTGTCTTTGACCATGTGGTCCATCTTGTTGCACTTGTAACATCCATCGTATGAAGACTTGTCAATCTGCTTAGGTTTGCCACTGTTTTCTCTTTTAGATGAAATCTTGGAATTCTTCATGAACTTTTTGAACTTAACAAACATTGCTAGGTCCAGTTCATCATTGTCAGACTCATATTCTTCGGATGCCTTAAAAACAAAGGCTTTCTCCCTCTTTGGTTCCTCCTTGCACAGTTCCGGCTTCCTCATCTCATGGGTCTTTAAGTTTCCAATCAACTCGTCCAGTGAAATCTTATCCAACTCCATTGCTTCCTGGATGGATGTGACTTTTGATTCCCATGAAGTAGGGAGAATCCTTAGAACCTTGGTAACCAATTCTTTAGAAGTAAATACCTTTCCAAATGACTTCAGTTCGTTTGTTATTATACTGAACCTAGTCATCATCTCCTGAATAGGTTTAGACTCCTTCATAGAGAAGGGCTCATAATACCTCATGAGCAACTCAATCCTTGATCTCTTCACTTGATTTGTTTCTTCATGAGCATTTTGAAGTGCATCCCAGATCTCATTTTCATTGGATCATGCATATATCTTATTGTTCTCATCTGGACTAAGTCCACATATGAGGATCTTCTTGGACTTTGCATTTTTTTCCATCATCCTAAAATCTGCTGCTACAAATTTAGAGGGGTCTTTGGGATTTCATTTTGTCCATTTTTTTTGGTGGGAGTTAGTGGTCCTCGATTCACTATTGTCCATAGTTTATAGTCCTCAGCCATTAGGAAATACTCCATTCTTTCCTTCCACCAACTATAGTATTTTCCGTTGAATAGATGTGGTTTAGTAGTTTATTGTCCTTCGTTAATTCCAGGTGGAGCACTCATATTGCTTCCAAGATCTCTCTAGGCGTTAACAACGTTTGAGAAAACCTGCTCTGATACCAATTATTATTTTAAGTGTCTTCCTACATTACTAAAGAACTTGGTTCTTTGCCTTACTCCTTACGCGTAAATGAAATGAACAGTAAAAATAAAGACAATAATTTTTACGTAAAAAATTACCGTTTCGGAGTTGTTACTTAAGCTTCACTAGAACAAATGATTTAAATGTACTGATTACAAGACCTGTAAACCAGTATACACACACTTCTCCTACTTCAACTATTTGAAAGAATTACAAGTAACTCTAACGTGCACACTCAAAAAATTACTCCAACTAATAGGTTATGAATGACATCTTGATTACAACTCGATGTCCTAATACACATTAACTAAATGACTCAAGAAGAATACTGATACTGATAATCGACTTGAGTGTTGAACTTGAGATACATTATATTGTTCCTCAGTTGATGTGCAAAAGGCTAATCTTCTCAGCCCACAGGGAAAGTGTTAACTTCCCAGTACTCCGAGATCTTTGGGAGTCTTACACACAGTCAACTTCTTGTTTGGTAGCGATCCTAAAACTCCAAGGAATCCACAAATCTTGTGACTTTTGCCTATCACTTATGCAAGCAGATATTCTTGGACAACAATCCTTATCGCGTCAAAAAGCCTTTTCCAGCAATCTCAGAATGTAGTAACTTTGTGTAAAAGTTACTGCCTTGTAAGAACCTTCAACAACTTCCTTGACGACCTGGTTCTTAATTAGCATACTTCAGTAGCCACCTTGAGGGCCTAGTTCTTAGCACACGTTCACTGGACACACTTTGTTAATTATCAAAACCCCAGTTCTCAACATATACTCCATTTATTTATAATTTTTATAAAAAGGAAATATAATCTATAAAATTAAACTATCTAAATTTTATTTTTTGAAAAACAGTAACTTAAAAGTCATTTAACTCAAAATATGAATCAAATCAAAACTGAAATATGTGAAATAGTCTATTAAGTTGGCTGGATTGGAAGATATACAACTATGTGTTCAAAATTGACGAAAATACGTGGTTTTTTAAACTATAATCATACGTCTTCATAGTATTAGTGATCCTCTAAGGATGTTATATAAAAATAACATCATAACTACTTTGCTGCAATAAATCAGTTCCTAAAACCTGCAAATAGAAAAAATATGATATAGTTTGTGAGATAATAACACAAATATGTTACCGAAAAATGGACAACAAAAAAGATTTTCCAAATTCAGGCTTCAATGCGTAAACCAAGTCCTTTTAATTCAAATTAGGAAAGCCTCCACCAATTTGATCAAATTCCGAGCGCACCACCAGTGCTGAAAGGGCCAGGCTCAAAGAAGTGCACACAATTGTCATCAAAGCAAGCTCGGCACCAGAATTTATCCTAGAGTGGTTTAAAATGCCAGACGTGCCGAAGTATGATGGGACTTCAGATTCTCAAGATCACATCACCACCTATACAACGGCGGTGAAGGGGAACGATTTAGCGCCCCACGAGATTGAGTTAATCTTACTGAAGAAATTCGGGGAGACTCTTACCAAGGGAGCCATGACATGGTATTTGCTTTTGCCCGAGCACTCCATAGAATACTTTGAGATGCTCATGGACTCTTTAATCAAGGCCCATGCCGGGGCCATAAAGTATAGGCCCGAAAGGCTGACATATTCAGGGTTGCAAAGGATAATCCAAGTTGTTGTGGGAGTTTGTGACCAGATTCCAGAAGGAAAGGATGTTGCTACAAGCCGTACCGGACGAATGGGCAGCTGAAGCATTCACCAAAGTTCTGAATTTGAGAAGTTCTGAAACTTCCCGAAAAATTAAGTAATGTTTTCTCGAGTTCCAGGCACCAACTTGGGAGGTTGTTCAAAATCGGTACGTGTCAAATATAAGAATTGAGGATGATCAGCTCGGTTTCCCAGTGTCGCCCAAGGGTCGGGACCGGGAGAAGAATAAAGAGAAATCGAAAGATGATTTTGACACAGATCGAGGGTCTTCAAAGGGTCTGTTTCTGCCCTACGAACGAGCTGAAGGACCCAGCAGAGGTTTCCGATCGCTAGATAGATTTTCTATTGATAGGATAACTGATCGCAAACAAAATAGCAGGACGTTGTAGGACAAGGAGACATGAGGTTCTCGAGATTCTTCCTACCTTAGGCTTTCTGAATAAAACTTCAACGTCAGCGTAGTGGAGCTGGCGTAGGCTATGAGGAACATTAAAGAATCAGGGTTCCCGAAGCGAATATGATCCGATCCCAGCCAAAGGGATCCTAACTTATGGTGAGAATACCACGGGACAAACGGTCATCGGACTGGGAAATTTTGGCATCTGCGCAAAGAGGTGGCAACATTGCTGAAGAACGGCCATATCAGGGAATTTTCTACCGATTAGGCTAAAAATAATTATGGATGCAGTCGCGATAATGCGGAGCATTCGAAAGCAGGAGAGGATCCTTCACGTTTGACTATCAATATTATTTTCGGGGGAACAATATTAGTGGCGTGACATTACTTTCACGGAGGAAGACACGAATGGACTGCTGCTACCGCATAACGACGTCCTGGTAATCTTTTTAAATGTCTTAGATTTTAAAACTAAACATGTTCTGGTGGACACATGAAGTTCAGGAAATATTATCTAGTGGAGAGCGTTGGAGAAAGCCAAGCTCACTGGAAGTATCATTCCGTCCATGAAACTTCTCTCCGTGTTCAATTTGGGAAGCGTAACAACTGGGGGAGGGATCTTGCTGCCCACGAATACCAAGGGGATGATGAAGATGACCTTTTTCGAGGTAGTAGATGGAGATATGGGTTACAATATCATCCTGGGGAGACCATGGTTGCCACGAGATAAAGGTTGTGCCATCAACATATGATCAACATTTGAAACTCCCAACTCCAGATGGAGTTAAATGAATAAGAGGTGACAAATCGGCATCAAGGGAAATTAATGCAATCTCAATCTCCAGTAGTAAACGAAAAGAGCATGCGGCGTAGCAATTACAGGTATCGGCACCTGCTCCCGAGCGGAGCGAAGTCAACCAAGGGGAAAAGTCATCGAAATCCTATCAGGTGCCAAGGTATTTCTAGGTACCAGAAGAGAGGGACGCAACAAAGTCCATAGCGGAAGAACTTGAACAAGTCGCATTGATCGAAAAGTTCTTGGAGAGGAAATTCCACTTGCGGAAAGGAATGCACCCCGAACCCAGGTATGGATTTATTGAATTTCATAAATTTAATGTCGATTGTTTTGCATGGTCACATGCGGACATGACAGATATCCCGCCAGAAGTGGATGTGCACAAGCTATGCCTGGATCCTAGCATTACTTCAGTAGTCCTATTTCCGAGGTCAGAAGCAAATTTGTCAAAGAAGAGGTAACTCGCTTGCTTGATATTGGTTCAATCCGAGAGGTAAAGTATTCTGACTAGCTAGCTAACTTAGTAGTAGTTCCAAATAAGAATAATAAGTTTCACCTGTGCGTAGACTATAAGGATTTAAATAACGCATGCACAATAGATTCATTCCCATTGCCAAACATTGATCAAATGATTGATGGGACTGCCAGGCACGAGTTGATAAGTTTCCTCGATGTTTACTCCGGATACAACCAAATCAAGATGAACTTAGAGGATCAGGAAAAAGCTTCATTTATAACAAACTTTGGCACATATTATTACAATGTGATGCCTTTCGGGATAAAGAAAGCCAGAGCCACTTATCAATAGTTCATATAGGGAAAACTATGGAAGCTACATAGATGATATGCTGGTTAAGTCTTTGAATGTAGGTGACCATCTGAAACACCTGCAAGAGACCTTTTACATCTTGAGGAAACACAACATGAAGCTTAACCCCGAGAAGTGTTGTATTCGGGGTCAGCTCCAATAAGTTCCTGAGATTCCTCATGTCGCAAAGGGGATAGAGGTTAACCCCGATAAAATCAAAGCCATTGAAGATACCTAGAACCAGCTATCAAGCGTAAAAGAGGTTCAAAGGCTAACAAGGAGACTAGTCGCTTTGAGCAGATTCATTCCCGATCTTCGAAAAAATGCCATCATTTCTTCGCACTTCTCAAAAAGAAGATTAACTTTGAATGGACACCAAAATGCCACCAGGTTTTGAATGATATGAAAAGGTATTTGTCAAGTCCTCCGTTACTTTCAAAACCAGATGAAGGCGAACAACTTCTGACCTACTTAGTGGTCTCGGTGGTAGCGGTAAGTGCTCTTTTAGTTCGCGAGGACGAAGGTACGCAATATTCTATTTATTATGCAAGTAAAATTTTGACGAAAAGCAGAAACTCGCTACCTATATCTGGAAAAATATGCCTTAGGCCTTGTAGTCGTCGCTCGAAAGCTAAGGCCTTATTTCCAATGTCACCCGATAGTTGTGGTGACCACTTTTCCCCTGTGAAATATTCTTCATAAATTTCAGCTCTCAGGTAGGCTGACCAATTGGGCCGTCTAAATGAGCGAATTTAACAAAGAGTATAAACCCAAGACTGAAATTAAGTCACAAGTTTTGGCCGACTTTGTGGCCGATTTCAGACCAAGACTTTTACCTCTAGCTAACAAAGAAGCAGGAATGGTGTCGGAATCGATATCAGGAGTTTGAACCATGTTCACGGACAGAGCTTCCGATGTGAAAGTGTCCAGGCTCGTCGTAGCATTAACCACGCCCTCGGGAGAAACCTTAAGGCAAGCCATAAGAACTTTTCCTCTGATTGACAATGAAGCGGAGTATGAAGCTTTGATTGCAGGGCCCAAATTGGCCTAGAGACTGGACTCCGAAGTCATAGAAATCAAATGCGACTCCAGTCGGTGGTAAATCAGGTCTACAAGATCTTCGAAGTCAATGAGGAACGCATGCAACAATACGTAATGAAGGTTCAATCTCTTCTCGCTCGGTTCCGGGAGTGGTCAATTATGCATATCCCGAGGGAAGAGAATCTAGAAGCAGATGCACTAGCCAACCTTGGATCGTCCACAGAGATGAAGGGATTGGACTCCAGTACGGTAGCACAACTTATGCATTCACTATTGGACACGGATAATTATTACGAGGTAAACGCGACTAATTTTTTCTGGGACTCGAGAAACGATATTATTTACTATCTCGAGCACGGAAAATTACTTGAAGATCCTAAGGCATCTCGGGAAATGTGCACTGAAGCAGCTCGATACAGCTTCAAGGGGGAGGGAGCGTCAATTTTACATGAGATATTTCCAAGGACCATTCGCCCGATGTTTGGGAGCCTCCGAAGCTAATACATTATGAGAGAAGTCCATGAAGAGATCTGGGGAAATCACTCAGCCGCAGATTCCTTAGTATTAAAATTAATCAGGGCAAGATACTATTGGCCCTAGATGGAACAAGACGCCAAAGCTTATGTTAAAAAATGTGATAAATGTCAACGCTAAGCACCGTTGGTACATCAACTGACAGAGCCATTGCATTTACTTTTGTCACCATAGCTGTTCACGAAGTGGGGATTGAATATCGTTGGACCACTGCTACCAGCCATGGTAAGGTAAGATTTCTTTTGATTTTAACAGACTATTTTTAAGTGGGTTGAAACAGGTCCTTATCAGAAGATTAACGAACGTGAAGTGGTAAATTTCTTGTGGGAAAACATAATTTGCAGATTTAGGATACCAAAAGAGATAGCTTGCGATAACAAGCCACAATTTATAGGTGCAAAGGTCACAAAGTTCCTTTAAGATTTGAAAATTAAGAGGATCACATCATCACCCTATCATCAGAGCGCAAACGGCCAAGAGGAATCAATGAACAAGGTGATTATACAAAATTTCAAAAAGAGATTAGAAGCAGCTAAAGGTAAATGGCCAGCAGAGCTGCCAACTGTACTATGGGCGTACCAAATAACGGCAAAACAAAGCACGGGGGAGACTCCTTTCTCTCTTGTTTACCGGGCAGAAGCCCTGATCTCCGTAGAAGTAGGAGATCCTACCACGAGGCATTTATGAGAAAATGAAGAAGCTGACAATGAAGCAACGTTAGTCAATTTGGAGCTGCTCGATGAATGCAGGGACTTGGAATATATAAGGATGGCAGCCTAAAAGAAGAGAATAGAGAGATATTACAATCAAAGAGCCAACCTCCATTATTTCAAAGTAGGAGACTTGGTTAGAAGGAAAGTAACTCAGAACACCCGGTAGCTCAATGCGGGGAAGCTAGGTTCAACATGGGAAGGCCCCTACCGGGTTTCAACTGTTACTGGGAAAGGGTCATATGAGTTAGAAAATTAAGATGGAGAAAAGTTGCCGAGAAACTGGAACGTGGCGCACCTCAAGATATACTATTGTTGATAAACATTGCCTGTACTGAAAGTATGTGCTGCACTCTTTTTCCCTTCGTCCATTTTTTGTCCCAATTGGGTTTTTCTGGAAAGGTTTTTAACGAGGCATCAACAGAAAGCATAATATGAAGGAAGATTCAACAGGAGCAATAAGACCTTTGAATGACAAGACACACAAGCAAAGAACCACTACAAAGCGGTTAGATAGTCTTTTGCTCAATTGCAAATTTCCTACCGCGAAGTAAAGTTTGCTGTCGAACAGAGATTACTTGAACATTCACAAGTCCAAGCCACTGCGGTATTGTTAGATAATCTTTGTCTCTATAGCATAAATTCCTAAGGGGAAGTGAAGTTTTCTTTCTAACTGAAGATTATCTAGCAACTCACTAGTGGAATCCTTGAATGTGTAAAACTTCCAGTGTTCAAATTCGTATTCTTCGATTTCGAACACTGG
>ML438680.1:124023-166491 GCA_005239525.1 Nicotiana knightiana | reverse complement strand
GGGGGGGGGGGGGGGGATAAGATGATATGACAACAATGACTACCATGTATGATATGAGGGTAGGTCAACAATGACTTTCACGTTGACTAGAATACGAAAACCGATAACATAGTTGTATCATCAGGACCGGGAACTGCGCGACCAGCCCCATAGAAACAAGTTGTACAAGTTAGCCACAAAAAATGAAAATTTCTTTTCAACACCACGAATGCTTTTACTTTTGAAAATGTAAGGATTAAAGTAAATTCCTTATATTTTTATCTTGTTTCTTGTCTAAACGATGAATTGATTTTATCATTAGAAAGTTAAACAAGTACTTCAAATGCTAGTGTCGTAATGAGCAGGAGACGTCCTCTTCAAGAGCACCATAAACATAAGAGGCCCCTCTCTTATGAAACCCTTACGTTAAAGGGTTGACTTCGGAAGAACCTATGCCCGAAATCCATATATTTGCGGGGGATAATACGCCTGAAGACTTGTACAATTCGATCTAAAGAGTAAAACTTGCGCAAACACTTAAGTGAAATAACACATAGAATACCAAAACTTGCTCGAATACTTAAACAAAAAGGACGCAAATTGAAAAACTTGAACTATAATTGGATGAAAAGATAATTCTATTCACTATAAGTGTTCTAAAAACACAAAGACAAAAGTGTGAAAAAGAAAGAAAAAGCTAAGCTGCAGTATCTCCAGAACCCGGAGGAAGAGAAGCATCTGCACCCCGAGGAGAAGTGGGTAAATCCGTTGCCGGTTCGAAATCATGGCCTTCATCATTTTCTCCTTCAGCATCATCACCTTCCCATTCTTCTTCCGTTCCCGAGAACTCAGTACTGGAACCAGAAGAATCGGTAGCATCAGGACGGGTCGGAAGACCCCTTTTGTCAGTTAACTCCAGCTCACAGGCCTTAGGGATTTTGGCATCAAAGTCAATCACACCCGCTTTGGCTTCTTCCAAGATTTTTCTCCTCGTGTTGTTCATAACATATGTTTTTTCAACAATAAAGGAAGCCGCTCAGCTGGACTTCTTCTTTAAGCTGGCCAACCTCAGCAGAAAGGTTGTCCCATGCGAATCTTATGGATTAGAGGCTGAAATCAAAATCACAGACATTGGAGCTGTAGATTTTATTATACTCTATGATCTTCTTATGCTTCTCCTCCAACCGGACATGCTTTTCATTGGTAGTAGCAAACTCTTCAGCTTTAGAGTTTAAGGCTGCCTCAAAATTACTCAATCTTTCAGCAAAGGCAACCTTACAATCGAATGCCGCAAGAACGACATTATGGACTTCAACTCATTTGGCTTAGTTTCTTCAAATTGTGTCCTTAATAGGGAGACTTTCTGACTAAGGGTTACAGCTTCTTGCTTTGCCGCAACTGAGCCCCCAATTCAACGGTCGCAGCAGCTCGTGCTTCAAGTTCTGAGAGGCGAGTAACAGTGTGATGTCGCTCGGCCAAAAGTCGCTCCTACTTAGAGGTACGTTCCTCTTTATCACGAATCCCCTCTGAAGGCCCTCAGAAGCAAGGAAGTTAGCCAAAACAAAAACGCAAATTCGAAATCCTACCATAACAAAGATGGAAGAAATAACAGAAGGAACAAAGAAAATAATGTAGCTATGTTGTGCATGGAATTGTTCAACAAACACTCTCCTGAGAGAGTTTGTATCTTATCCCTATCTTTTTCGGAAGCCAAAGGCTTCAGACAGTTAGCAAGCTCCACCGGTCGGGACAATAGATGATATCCGGTAGAAACCAAGAGGGTAATGTTCTTCCTCCTTTCGGGATTTTCTAAGGGGGCAGCATACTTTTTCCCCAGGTTCCCATGAACTAGAGACTAGGGAAGAGGGACATCTTCCTCTCGGGAAACTGTGGCCGGTGGAGATGATGTAGCAGTTGCTGGTGGTGAAGGCAGAGCTGGTGAAGAAGTAGATGAAACTGATGGCAAAGTAGTTGCGACAAATGCAGTGTTAGTTGTTGGTTTCTCATCAACCAAAGATGACAGGGTCCCGGTACTCAGCCTCACAATACCAATGTGGTGTCTGGGACTCAAAAATGGGAGATTGCATTTTCAACCATATCATACACCCCCCCAGAGTACCGAGACATCGTCCTCGGTTGGTGTAACTAACTCAACAGATTGAGCATTCTATTAAGGTGAGGAAGATCATCGTCTTCTATGTAGAGAAGGCCCCTCCTCACTGGCTTCTCCATCATCGTCGATCACCACAGTGTCTAATGTCGACTCGGGCATGGAGCTCACCCCACAACATCCAAAGACGACTCGGGTGCGACATTCTTTGCCAATTTATCTTTTCCCATGGCCGCAGAGGAACGTCTCTTTTTTGGTTGATTGCTCTCTACCCGGGGACTCCAAGAAGAAGAATTTTCACTAGAAGCAGGACCGAAGACACCTGTTCGTGTAATAGCTTCCTACAACAGCCTTGCCGTGTCACCAGGACTAGCCAAAACATCCTCCTCGGGGACGACTACTGAGTCTTGGGTTAGACCTGAAATCAACAGGAGAGAAAGGTTAATCAATTTCCCTATACAAAAGGTAAAAACAAGATGAATCCAACTTACCATGATTTTTTTCCTTCCACCCATATTTAAGGACCGTTTCCTTCTACTTACTGGTCTCAGGCGTAGTGACATCCAAAATCTTCTGGACCCACTGGTCCAAGCCTTCGACCCTCGGTGAAACCCATCGAGTTGCTAGAACAAGTGAAAGAAGAGGATCAGTAACAACATGGGTTGATCCTTAACTAAAAGAAGAGGCAAACAGTGAACTTATGAGTGCGGTTCCACAATTCCTGAAAGGATCAAGCTATGGCCGGAATGATGTCCCTGGTGGCAACTGTAACGAACCATTCCATCCACCCACGATCATTATCATCATCCATGCTGGATAGCCGATCATGATCTCCACGTCTACTGAAATTTATTATTCCCCGCGAAAAATCATAGGGGAGTAAAGGTTCATTAATCGAGCTAGGGTTAGCTCCTCTCCCGTCTCCTGGCATAAATGCCAAAGACAAGCAACTTTCCTCCACACAAAAGGACTCACTTGTGCCAGGCACACTTGGTAACAAATGTAGAACTCCACAATAATGGAGTCAAGCTCCCCAACCAAAGCAAACGGCCCCACAGTAAAGGGATACGTATAAAAATACGTAAAACCCTTCTTGGGTAAGGTTACCCGCTTTTCCAGATCAAGAGAGATAATTTCTAAATCATGCAAATGGAAATCTTCCTTCACAGTAGGAATACTGGAAGGAAAGATGGAAGATGGGTATATGCCAACGACCCACATATGAGGATTAGCAGAAGGAGACTTTTTGGTATGATGGTGCTCACCATAGGAGGAGCATCATCATTAGCTTTACCTTTGTTTTTTGAGAAACTAGGGTTTCTAGAAGAAGAAGAGAAAAAAGATA
Organism: Nicotiana knightiana; assembly: GCA_005239525.1. NCBI lineage: Eukaryota > Viridiplantae > Streptophyta > Magnoliopsida > Solanales > Solanaceae > Nicotiana > Nicotiana knightiana. Next base: position 163,057 of record ML438680.1, on the reverse strand, counting down.
AAGGTTTCTCTGAAGAAGAAGGTTGAAGACAAAGTACAAGTTGAGTAAAGAGAGTTTGAGAAAGTTTGGAGAATTATGAAGTGTAATGAAGAGGTTATGCCACCGGAAAGTAGGAAGACTATCTGTATGGGGTAAAATATGTTCATATTTAATGTTCGCATGAGAAAGTGACGTGTGGAGCCAGAGATAGAAGAGAATCGGGCCTGACGGCAGTGATCTCGCTTGTTATAGGAAAGAATGATATTCATAAAGGCCAAGTAAATTCCTACCAACTGGTAGCATTTAATGAAGAATATTCTATAGTATTAAAGGCACGGTTAGCTGCACAGATAAGACATTCAGTGCCTACCATTACACACTCTTCAATTGTCATTTAAGAGAGGCTTGATCCTAGGACCTCGTTCCCTAGATACAATTATTAATAGTGAGCTCTACCATCATTACAAGAGAGGAATTTTCTTACAAACCTATAAGCTCACTATAATTGTATGTTCTTGCTCATTTATATCGTTATAATTGTCCCCCGGAAGCCCTGCTCCCGGAATTACGGTTTCTGCTGTTTTATCTCTACATTAAGGCTAAGTATTACATTTTGCCTAATTTATTTATCATCTTGGGATCAAATTAATTCACTTGTCTATAAACCACGTATTAATTTAACTGTACCATTTTACGGTAAACAATGATATATACTCAAAATTTTGTTTTCCGATCTAATTAAATGTTTTTAATATAAAATAAAACAACGACACAGAGAACATAATTTGGTAAATTCTAAGGCCACGGCGCTCTACATTAGTTATAAGAGTAGAGTGTGTGATGTGCATGTGCACGTCATGGTTTCGAACCCAGCCGTAGACGAAAGATACTTAAGTGGAGAAGAGTAGATGGAGGGGCATTATCCACCGAGTTTCTCCCTCGGTGATTTCTCGCTTATTGATCACACCCAACTCTAGTCCTAAAAAGAATAAGCGGTCGCTGCAAATATAATCTGGTCTAAAAGTCCAAAGTCGAATCCCACAAAAAACTAAGACTTAGCTACAAATGTTCAATATTGCTAAGAAATACAAGTTCAAATAATTGCCTAGATATAAAGATTGTAATATTTATTTTAAACTAATTAATTATCTAATACTAAAAGTAGTAAAATTATCAACTAACAAGACTAAGGGTTGGAGACAAGATTGGAAAGGTGTAGGGTTATGATTTCCTCAATTGCCGAAATCCTCCCTATTACGTCTGCTATAAATTCACCTAAGTATTCTCTACCAATTGTGAGTACTTCGGGTGTTGTATACAACTACCACAATTTACTAGACGTATTCTTTCGAACTACGCTAGCTGGAACTAGTTCACCGCTCACTATGATCGCACCAAGGTTTTGTTATTCCTAATCCCACCTTTAAACCCTCTGTATTGATTCCTCCTATACGTTAGGAGTAATGTTGTTCGACAATTACCTGAATATGTACCATTTTTCAAGCAATACATAATAAATAGGCAAAGTCAATTGAGAGATCTTCAATCAACTGAAATAAGCACGTAGTTAAACAAGTAGAGACATTCAAAGGCTCAATTATATAAAAACATAACTAGAATTCATCCTCCAAAAGGTTCCATCAAAACCCTAGATAAGAAATTAGCTACTCATACTAGTATGTAAAATTACAACACTATAATTCATAACAATGGAAAAATAGGAAGAAAGAGCAAACAACGTGAAGTTAAATCATTCTCCTCGCTCCAAGCGTGTTCTTTCCTTCCCAAAGTCTTCTCTCCCTAAAAAAAAGTAGCTAACTATCATATTTATATCAAGTAGGGTTGAGTTTGGGCGGATTTGACTTCTCCTATTTCAGATTGGAGAAGTTGATTTCTTATGCTCCCGATCTGGCGAAGTGAACCTCGATTCGCTGTCTCAGATTTCTCTCTTCAACTTTTCTTTCGCCACTTTTTCTCCTATTTGATCTTTTTCCGCGCAAGTTTGTTCTTACACGTAAAAGCATATTTTCACTTCAAAACCGGTACAAGAAATAATATACAAACACATTAAAAACATGCACTTTTCGCCCTTTATCACTATCAAAAAACGAATTTCATAGATTTTAAATCGAAACAACTAGGTGGAAACCGGGAAAAAAAATGGGATTTCGCTTTAAGGTTAAAACGAAATAATGTACATCCTAAAGGTGAGAGATTGGCCTTCCAGAGATTTCGTATAAGATGCTCGAGTATATGATTATACAATCCCAAAGATAACCATACTGAGCACAAAACTCTCAGAATATTCATAGACTCTTCTAATTCAATTTGAACTTTCAATGCCTCTATAGTTTACGGTAGGAGGGGCAAACGGGCGGGTCGAGTCGGATCGGATATGGTTCGGGTCGGATACGGGTAATGAAGAAACGGCTAAATTATCCGATCTGATTCATAATTAATACGGATAAAAAATAATTAACCGGTTGATAATATGGATAACCATATTATTCATGACTTCTTGCATATGATCACTTTTGGGAGAATTCTTAGTCTCCCTAACTTGAGGAACCCCAATTTGAGGCTTTATAAATGTAAAAGTTAGACTCATTAGTTATCCATTGGGTTATTGATTCGTCCTCCGCAAGGAAGGAACGAGTCGGTTCCCCTTTCCGTCTTTCGGTAGCATAAAGAACGATTTCTCTAACGAAAATGGAACATTCAGTAGCGAAATTAGCTCGCGATAACGCTCAGCCACCCGCTCATCTCCGGTTATTCATTTTCTATATGGATAATATGATTCTTATCCACATTTGATCCATTTTTAAAAAGTTCATTATCCAACCCTTTTTTTAGTGAATAATATGGGTGGTTAATTAGTTTACAGCGACAAGCAGTGATAATCAAACTTCAGCTATTTCTAGAGGAATATCGGCACAGAGATGACAAGTCATGTGTATAGTATTTCAAGTATTATAGAACGAATCACAACTTTAGATGCATACCTGAGATACAAGGAAGGTTTTCCTGATAGAGGACAAAATGAGGAGATAAGCTTATGTTATGGCAATAATGCTAGGAGAAAGAACGTAAATTATGCAGATGCATTACAAGCCATTCACTATGAATAAGCTGGCGAATGAGGGACAAAGAAGACTTCAGTCTGCAACAATTAGGGCCAATCCAACCGATCTATGTGATTTGTCCTCATGTCGCAGCAGGTAAGATAAAGCCATTGAAAAGGACTAACATGACACACTACGTTCTCCTTCACCGCTGCTCCCTGTTAGCAGTTCATTGAAGGTCTAAAAAAACGACCAAGTACAAAAATCATGAGGGACAGAGACTATTTGTGACCAATATAATGGTTTCAGGTGAAGGTCATTTCAACTACAAAGATGAATGTATACGGTTAAAATCGACCGCGTCTGATTTTATGGGCTCGAGGGTCTGCCTCGAGATTAAGTCCGTATTGAAGCAAGCTCGAGCTCGAAGAACATGGAGACTGAAGGATCGAGATCGGGAAAGATCGACATCGAATAACGGAATAACGAGATATCCGCAATCGACCACAAATCTCGGCAGCAATCTTGGGATTGACAGAACCCTTAACGGTTATCAATACCAATCGTGCATTTTGTTTCCGAAATTAGAGTTATACCTTATTTAGGATTCTTTTTGTATATAAAGAGGAACCCTGTTCATTTGTAACGATCATATGAATCACGTACGCAATTACTGAGAATTAATAAACACTCTGCTCTTTTACTCGCTTATAATTCTCTATTGTCCTTATTGTTCTTATTGTTCTTATTGTTCTTATTGCTCTTAACGCTTGATCTCGAGCCTATTCCAAATCGAGACCAATAGCTTGTAAACAACACTGGTTTGATCCATTTCAATCGTTTAATTCACTTATTTATTCAGTCACTTATTAATTGACATTGAATCAGATCATGTATCCTTATATCCATATTACAAGTTTAATTGTTAGTCGTATTTCGAGGTAAACAGTTTGGCGCCCGCCGTGGGGCTAAGGATAATAGTGATTGTTCAGTGCTAATTCTTGTATAACATACTATTTTACGCTTGTTTCTTGTCAAGAATTTTGTTTCAGGTTGAATCATGTCAAACTTGCAAAACACATCTACACACGGTGACAACGGTCTCAGGATCCACGGAGAAAACGAGAATGTTATTTCCCCAAGAATCTAGGTGCCACAGGCTAACCTCGGAGGAGCATCGCCCGTCAACCCGGTTGATGTCAGTTCTCATGTTGCCCTGAATGCGAATTTAGGTGCATACCCCGAGGGAAGTGTGCACAGAGAGGGTCAAACTGACGGTCGAGGAACACAGGGAAGAGGAGATGAAGGAGTCAGTCTCCAAGTATATTTGAAGTGCTGCAAGCCCAACAAAACGCCATTGCTCAGTTGGAAAATCAGCACAAGGCACCAAATAGGGCCAAACAAGAGGTTACTCGCCGTACCTAGCTAGTGCCTGAAAGGTTGGGTGATAACACTTCGACAACTGATCCTGCTATAATGAGGATGCTCGAGGAGCTTACTAAGAGAATAGAATCGGGAGAAAAGAAAATCGAGGCCAACGACAAGAAGGTGGAAACATATAGCTCTCGAGTTGACCAGAAACCGGTGGCACCACCGATCTTAAAGGGAATGGAATCTAAGAAGTTTGTGCAAAAACCATTCCCTCCGAGTGCGGCACCGAAGCTCATCCTAAAGAAGTTCCTTATGCTTTATATACCTAAATACAATGTGACCCCAAACCCCAATGAGCACGACACTTCTTATACGTGCGCCATAAAAGGTAATGGTTTGGAGGATGACGTAATCGAGTCTATATTGCTAAAGAAATTCGAGGAGACCTTGTCGAAGGGAGCTATGATTTGGTACCACAACTTGCCGTCGAACTCTATCGATTCGTTCACCATGTTGGCGAATTTGTTTATAAAGGCACATGCTGGGGCCATAAAGGCTGTGACAAGAAAATCAGATCTCTTCAAAGTAAAGCAGAGGGATAACGAGATTCTAAGGGAGTTCGTGTCTCGATTCCAAATGGAATGCATGGAATTACCATCGGTCACTGATGATTGGGTTGTTCAAGCTTTCACCCAAGGATTAAACGAGCAGAGTTCGATCACATCACGCCAGTTGAAATAGAACTTGATAGAGTACCTGGCTGTGAGTTGGGAAGATTCACAATCGATATCTGTCAAAGATTAGGGTCGAGGACGACCAATTGGGAGCCTCTTCAGGTTCAGTACATCCAAATAGGTCGATAGATAAAAACCATAGAGATATTGATAGAGAATCAAGGCCGAATAAAGATCGATATCAAACGTATGTTTCAGATCGAAGGAATAACAGTCTGGGATGCAACTCCCCCTGGAACGATCGAAGGGGTGACCGAGGGCAGAATTCTCGGGGACTAATGAGTAAAACTGGCTTTGACAAATATGTAGATTCCACAGAAGCGCCTCGATTATCGGAGTACAATTTCAGTGTCGATGCATCGGGGATTGTATCGGCTATCAGAAGGATCAATGGCACCAGGTGGCCCAGGCCTATACAGACCGATCCCTCTCAGAGGAATCCGAACTTAATGTGTAAGTATCATGGCACGCATGGCCATAGGACCGAAGACTGCAGAAAATTAAGAGAGGAGATAGCTCGATTATTCAACGAGGGTCACCTTCGAGAGTTCCTCAGTGATCGAGCCAAAAATCACTTCAGGGAAAGGGACACCAACAGAAAGAACGAGAAATAAGAACCTCAGCATGTTATTTCACATGATCGTCGGCGGGGTCGACATCCCACAAGGGCCTATATTCAAACGCACCAAGGTGTCGATCACAAGAGAAAAACGGACTCGAGACTATGTTCCCGAAGGCACTCTATCGTTCAATGACGAAGAAGCAAAAGGCATCTCTCAGCCGCACAATGATACCCTAGTAATTTCTATTTTGTTAAATAAAATTCAAGTTAAACGTGTTCTAGTGGATCCAGGTAGCTCAGCAAACATAATCAGATCGAGGGTCGTAGAGCAGCTCGTCCTGCTAGACCAAATTGTACCTACACCTCGAGTCCTAAACGGCTTCAACATGGCTAGTGAAACAACAAAAGGGGAGAAATTTAAACCAGTAAACGTGGCCGGGATTATCCAAGACACAAAATTCCATGTCATCGAAGGCGACATGAGGTACAATGCACTGCTCGGAAGGCCCTGGATCCACAACATGAGGGCAGTACCGTCGACCCTTCACCAACTGATGAAGTTCCCAACGGCGGATGGTGTGAAGACAGTTTACGGGGAATGACAAGGTGCAAAGGAAATGCTTGCAATCGACGAGATGATGCCAATATCAACACCTTAGACCTCAGAAAAATCGAGCACCAAAGATAAGCAGACAACCAAATAGCAATCATCGCCCCCAGCTTCGACCGAATCGAAGAAACAGGTAATCAAGGAAGAAGAAGAGGATTTTCTCACTCCTCGAACTTTTGTGGTTCCCGAAGAATCAGATGCAACCAAGTCAACGGTCGAAGAACTGGAATAGGTGATACTGATCGAGTATCTACCCGAATGAAAGGTATACCTGGAAACGGGGTTGACACCCCAACTCAAGAAAAAACTCATTCAATTTCTTATTGATAACATGAATTGCATTTCATGGTCCCATTTAGACATGACAGGAATCCCACCAGAGATAACAACTCATCGGCTGAGCCTTAGTCCCAAGTTCAAACCGATAAACCAAAAGAGAAGGCCCCAGTCCGAGGTAAATCACGCCTTCATCAAGGACGAGGTAACCAAACTTCTCAATATAGGGTCCATTCGGGAGGTAAAATATCCCGAATGGTTAGCCAATGTAGTCGTAGTCCCCAAAAAAGGGGAAGAAACTTAGAATGTGTGTAGACTATTTGGACTTTAATAAAGCATGCCCAAAAGACTCTTTTCCACTGCCTAACATCGATCGATGATCGATGCCACGGCCGGCCATGAGATCCTTACTTTTATCGACGCCTATTCTAGGTACAATCAAATCTAGATGGACCTAGTAGACAAAGAAAAGACTTATTTTATCACTAAGTATGAAACCTATTGTTACAATGTAATGCCCTTCGGGCTAAAAAACGCAGGGGCTACATACCAACGCCTAGTTAACAAAATGTTCAAAGAACAGATAGGTAAATCAATGGAAGTTTACATTGACGATATGTTAGTTAAGCCCCTGCGCGCAGAGGATCATTCGAATCATTTGCAGGAAACATTCGAAATCTTGAGGAAGTACAACATGAAACTTAACCCCAAAAAATGTACTTTCAGGGTCGGCTCGGGAAAATTCCTCGGCTTCATGGTATCAAATCAGGGAATCGAAATCAACCCCGATAAGATTAAGGCCATCGTCGATATCACCATCATAGATAGTGTGAAGGCCGTACAAAGGCTAACCGGACGGATAGCTACCTTGGGTCGATTCATTTCGAGGTCGTCAGATCGAAGCCACATGTTCTTTTCCTTACTCAAAAAGATAAATGATTTTATATGGACACCGGAATGTCAACAAGAATTAGAGGAATTGAAATAATATCTATCGAGCCCACCTTTGCTCCACACTCCAAAGGCAGATGAGATGTTGTACCTATACTTGGCAGTGTCCGAGATAGCGGTAAGTGGTGTGTTAATTCGAGAAGAACAAGGTACGCAGTTTCTTGTTTATTACGTGATTCAGGCCTTAGGAGATGCTGAAACTAGGTATCCACATTTAGAGAAATTGGCACTTGCATTAATAAGCGCATCTAGAAAATTAAATCCATATTTTCAGTTCCATCCCATATGTGTGATCACCACTTATCCACTCCGAAATGTTTTGCATAAGCCCGACTTATCGGGTCGATTGGCCAAATGGGCCGTCGAACTTGGCGGGTACGATATCGAATATCAACCTGGAATGGCCATCAAGTCTCAAATTTTGGCAGACTTTGTGGCCATCTTTACGCCAACCCTCATACCCGAAGTGGAAAGGGAACTTCTACTAAAATCGGGTACATCATCGGGGGGTATGGATCCTCTTCACGGCCGGTGCCTCGAATGTGAAAGGGTCCGGGCTCAACATTGTTTTGAAACCGCCCACGGGCAATATTATTAGACAATAAACTAAAACGGCCAAATTAACTAACAACGAGGCCGAGTATGAGGCTATGGTTGCAGGTCTTGAACTATCTAAAAGCTTGGGAGCGAAAGTCGTTGAAGCTAAATGCGACTCCCTACTGGTAGTTAACCAGGTAAACGGAACCTTTGAAGTTCGAGAGGAAAGGATGGAGAGGTACTTAGACAAATTGTAGGTGACCTTGCACCCCTTCAAAGAGTGGACTCTACAACATATAGCTCAAGAACAAAATACTGAGGCCGATGCACTTGCCAATTTAGGGTCTTCGATCGAAGAAGATGAGATCAACTCAGGGATTGTCGTCCAACTCTCAAAATTCGTAATCGAGGAAGGACATGCTGAAATAAATTCTACAAGTTTAACCTGGGACTAGAGAAACAAATACATCGAATACTTGAAGAATGGGAAGTTACCATCGGATCCCAAAGAATCGAGGGCCTTACGAACTAAAGCTGCTTGATTCACATTAAACGAAGATGGAACATTATACAGGAGAATGTTCGATGGTCCATTGGCGATATGATTGGGGCCAGAAGATACTGACTATGTTCTGCGAGAAATCCACAAAAAGGTACTTGTAGGAACCATTCTGGCGTCGAGTCTCTAGTTTGAAAGGTCATTAGAGCAGGATATTATTGGGATAGCATGGAAAAAGACTCTAAGGAGTTTGTTCGAAGATGCGATAAATGTCAAAGGCTTGCACCGATGATCCACCAGCCTGGCGAACAACTTCACTCGGTCCTATCCTCATGGCCATTCATGAAATGAGGAATGGACATCGTCGGTCCTCTACCATTGGCCCTAGGTAAAACTAAGTTCATATTATTTATGACTGACTATTTCTCTAAATGGGTTGAAGCACAGGCCTTCGAAAAAGTTATGGAAAAGGAAGTGATCGATTTTATATGGGATCACATCGCATTCCGATTCGGGATACCCGCGGAAATAGTATGTGATAATGGCAAACAGGTCATTGGCAGCAAAGTAATAAAATTCCTCGAAGATCACAAAATAAAGAGGATACTATCGACGTCGTCTCACCCTAGTGGGAACGGACAGGCCGAATCAACAAACAAAACTGTCATCCAAAACTTGAAGAAAAGGATAAAAGAAACCAAAGGGAAGTGGAGAGAAAAATTGCCCGAGGTTTTATGGGCTTATCGGACAACGTCAAAGTCTAGTACAGGAGCAACTCCGTTCTCTTTAGTGTATCGCTCCGAATCCTTGATACCAGTCAAAGTGGGAGAACCCAATGCTAGGTTCCGATATGCGACAGAGGAATCGAACCACGAGGCCATGAACACATGTGTCGATTTTTTAGATGAAAGGCGAGAGGCTGCAATTGTTCGAATGGCTACGCAAAAACAACGAATCGAGAGGTACTACAACAGAAGAACTAGCATTAGACACTTCAAAGTCGGGGACTTAGTCCTAAGAAAAGTCACCATCAACACTCGAGACCCTAATGAAGGGAAACTCGGTCCTAACTGGGAAAGACCCTACCAAACCCTCGACATAGTCGGGAAAGGATCTTACGAACTCAGAACAATGAACGACGAAGTCGAATAACTGGAACATATCACTCCTCAAGCTGTACAATTGCTAAGGTATGACTTTCTCTTTTCTTTCATTTATTTAAATATTCGAAACTAACTCATTGCAGGAATCCGATCCCAGAAATCGAGACCTCATATTTTAAATTACGCGTTGCACTCTTTTGCCCTTAGACCGGTTTTTATCCTAAATGGAAAAATCGCTCATTAGAGAAAAAACAATGACAGATAAGAGCAACTTCCTGCTCATTGAATAAAAAATACATCATTATTAGACATTGTAGACTCGGGATGCTATTCGCACGTTAGAGAAGTCATTTTCCTTTTTCCTTATCATTGGTTTTCATATAAACATACATACATACATACACATCAACAACAACATACCCAGTAAAATCCCACTAGTGGGATGAGTAGAGTGTACACAGACCTTACCCTACCCCGAAAAGGGTAGAGAGGCATACATATACACACACACACACACATACACACACACACGCACACACACACATACACACACACACACACACACACATATATATATATATATATATATATATGCAAACCAAACAAAAGTGTACATCACACATGTTTACCCTAAAATTCGAGTAACAATTAAACTTATATTGTGGTTTTAAGGATATGTGATCTAATTCAATACCGATTGATAAACAATGAACTAAATGAATAAATTGAAAAGTAAAGTAAACCAAACTAGTGCTCAAGCAGTGCTTTCAACCTCAATTCGAGATGGTCTCGAGGTTGAATAACAAGAACAGTAATGAACAATAGTGATAGTAAGAGAAATAGAGAGCAGTGTGTATATTCTTTCTCAGTGAATAATGATCCCCCTACATATGAATGGGGTACCCCTTTATATAATAGAGGAATTCTAAATAAGGTAAAATTCTAATAATGGAAGTAAATCCCACGATCGGCATCAATAACCACCTGATTCGATCTATCTCGTGATTTCCGTCGTGATTTTCGACCGGTTGCTAATATTTCGCCGTTCCGTTATTATGCCTTACTCGAAGTCGGTCATGCTCAGTCTCGATCTTCAGCAAGCAATTCTATCTTCACGCTGCATCTTCTGTCATCGAGCTCGAGCCTAGTCCATTACGAGCTCACTCTCGAGATAGCTTCACGGGCCTACAAAATCGGATATGCCCGATTTTAACAGTATACAGATAGTCCCCGTGTTTCTTAGAGTAAAACTATAAGAAAAGATTTGATCCTCGATCATGACGTCAACCTTATGACGTTAACGACAAACGTGATTGAAAGTTCGCGTCCGTACAAGTCCCAAGGTCATTAATTAACGTCAGTTGATGGTCGGCCACTAGTGCTCTAAAACCGTCGAAGTGACCATTATAAATAGATCAATTTCATAATCTTTTCAAACTTTACTTTAAAAACTCTTCTCCAAATCTCTACAAGCTCCTCTACTCTCTTCAAGTTCATCTTCTTTGCCAGTTTACGTTTACCAAAACATCAATTCCTTCTTCTTTCTTGAAATTCATATAGTGATGGCTAAAACATCAAAGACTGTCCCTAAAGAAAAAGCCTCCTCATCGCGGACGGCCGGCAACAGAATGACGGTGGAGCCTCGTATTGAAGATTGCATTCCTAGGCCATGCGAATTGACTTCCGACTTCAAATTCGAAAAACTTTCCTCAGTTCCTCACCGACGCGAGCCTATATCCAAATACCTATGTTCGATATCTTAAGATGATCTCGAGCATGTGAAAAAGAGTGTCACTGGGATAATAAAGAGGCAGTGATTCCTACCCCCGAGGAGGACATCACTACCCATGTGAAAGGGTTTTTAAGTGTGTACACTTACCCTTTCACATTGGGCCCTGTAGATCCTGTCATACTCGATTTTTTCAGATAATCTGGGTAACCTTAGCCAGATCTATCTCTCCTTTTGGAAAATTGTTATTTTTCTCAGATTCTTCTCGAGCAAGGTCGAGAGGATATCTTTCACCCTCGATCATCTGATCAGGCTATATAGCCCTCGTCTTTATCGATGTGGGTTGATAAGGCTTCACCATCGAGCCATAAAAGTGTTGTTCTTGAGCTTAGATAAGGACAAGGACCGAGGGTGGATGGGCCGGTTTGTCCGAATCAAAACCTTCGATTTGATCCCCACCGAGAAGATGCCATTCCCCAAAGAATGGAACATGAAATGTAAGTACAATCTCTCAGATAGTGTTTGTTTACTATTTTGTTTTCTTTACTCTTCCTGATCTATGTTCTTTTTCATGGTGCAACTTCCCCTTGGTTTCCTGGTGCAATTTCGAACCTTGCAGGCTAGGTCCAACAACTGGCCTCCACCTCTTCGTATGCTGAGCGCTCGTGGCGCGATTTGGCTAAGGGTCAGTGGGAGGCTCAAAACCATGGTAAGTTCCTCTGTCTGCATTTGATGCTCTACGTATGAAATACTTTTTTTAAATTCAGTTTCTCTTTATACAGGTCTCATAGACAACGTTGTCATGAGGCCACGTCCACCTGGGGAAGAGAAGGTTCCGAAGCCGACCAAAGAGAAGAAGAGGAAAAGGGTCTCGTCTCCAGATACCCCGAAGCTTAGGAAAATTAGGGCTCAGAAATCGAAGACTGATCCTGATTTCTTATCAGCCGATGCAGTCCAACAACTTTGCGAGGAGGACGAGGAATGAGAGGATGCCGACTGCTTTCTGGTAGCTCGGAAGAGAGGAAGCACTAAAGCTTCAAAGACTGCCGAGCCGGTGGCGATCGAAGAGGTTCAATCTCGGACCGAGGAAATCTCGGAAGAAGGTCCGAGCAAAGTCCCCGAGTCATCGGGTGGAGGAAATGCCTCCACCCGTGGTGAACAATCGGCGGGTGTGCCCGAAAGGTCTAGCTCTGAGGCCCTTCAAAGAGAAGAGAATTCCCCAAGTGACTCGCTTGGGGAAATTAACATTGAAGATTCGCCACCCGGCCCCACGATATCCATAGGGCAGTTTCAAGATGCTCGGCCATGGAGACCCCCGATGTGGGGATGGCCCACGAAGGAAATGATATATTCCACGGATGCTTCACAAGGGTCGATGGTGGTCTCGACCTGGATGCATCGCTCATTTTTTACGAGGCTCAGCGGCTTCTGAATCAAGTAAGTTTTAACCTTCGTTATCATGCTTGTGTTTTATTCTCATTTCTCTAAGTCTGATTTCCTTCTTTGTGTACAGGCCATGGCGCTCCATCGAGAAGCATCTTGAAAATATCGAGCTGAGCTAACCCAATATGAGGCCGAACTCAAGAAACTCATGGAGGAGAGAGACGGCCTCAAACTACTCTATGTTCAAAAAGAAGAGGAGATCAGAAGCCTCCGAGCCGAACTGACAAGGGCTCATTAAGAACAGACCGAGCTCATCGAATGGGTAATGTAACTTTTTGGGAGTTTGTTATGTATTAACTTGACATTGGCAATTAACACTTTGACTTTGCAAGCCCAGCCGAAGGGCGAATTGGTCGAGCAGCTTCGTGAGGAGGCCAAGATGAAGGAGGCAGAGACTCTAGGGTAGAAGGAGAACATGGATCATCTCGCTTCAGAGGGAGACGCGGTTCGGGCCCAACTGACTTCGATCGATCGTCAACTCCAAAGTGTGAAGGAGGAAAGCTTGGCCAGATCCCAGAAGATTGAAGAGCTCGAGGCTATGTTGGCCGATGATCTTGCAAGGGCCAAATCTGAGGCGGAGGCACTTGTGGCCTCTTACCGAGCTGACACCAAAGCTGTTAGCATTCGGCACATGAGATCTCCGTTGCTGCTGAAGTCAAGTTATCATGTGATATCGATCATGCTAGGCGCCAATCCCATAGAGAGACTCTCGAGGAAGTACATGCTCGTGGTTTCGACCTCTCGGCTAATATCGAGAGTGCAAAAATTATGGAGGACGAGGCTGCAGCCTTACTCTCCGATGATGAAGACTCCACGAGTGGATCTGAGAGCGGAGGGGATGAGTGATGAAGCTCCCGAAGATGCGGCTCCCGAAGCGGACTAGGCACATAGGATCTTTTTCTCTTCTGTGTTTTTTCTTTGTTTTTTCCGTAAGACCCTGTGTGGTCTTTGTAAATACCTTGTATATATAAAAAATTCCTTTTTCTTTTCTTTTTGTCTCTGATTTGTGATAAATTTTGTTTTGTTTTTGCCTCGTGAAAATTTTGTTGTTGCAGCCTCTGTAATCGAGTGAACACTAGATCGAACTTAAAACAAACCCTTAGGTTTTTTAAGTAAGAAAAGGCGAGTCCCCGAGCTCAATAATATATTCGAGATTTCGGGTGGCTTAATCGATGCCATGACTGCACTGTCTTTATAATTAAGTTCGAGTAAGTTTTGAACTTAGAATAGAACAAACCTTTAGGTTTTTTTATCAAATAATGGGTAAGTTTCGAAGTTACAGTAATATATCCCTTAAGGCTTTATAATGAATCCTCGAGCTATATTCAAGTCAACTTTATTCGAGCTCGGAATAGTGGAACCCTTAGGTCCGAGTTGAGTGAGAACAAGGTCTCGAACTCTAAATGTATTGGCTCTTAGGCTCTTTTAGGTTGGGCCGATAAGGCCTCTAAAAGATGGCTACTATTTCCCCCTTTCGGCTTAAAAGACTTAGTAAAAATTTCTTTATGCCTTAGCTTGTATTTTTTACCCATTGGGTTTTTTGAGTGTCCGATGTCGGTTGAAACCCTTTTGCTTTTCGTTCCTTAGCAAGTTTGTATTAATATAATTCGATACCTCTTAAGGTTTTTTGAAGGCTGATTTTATCGAAGTATTTTTGATTATTTGCCGAGGGTAGCCTTTTTAAACCGGTTTTTCAAAGAATTTGAAGGCCTATTATTATTGTGGAATTCAGACGTCTCCGGACCGCGTTATTTTGGCTGTAGCCTTTGGGTATGCCTCTTAGGCTTATTTCCCAATAACATTCCGAACTTGTTCGAAGTGTTAGTCCCCAAGGATGGTGGCCTTGGCCTATAGATCGAGGGCTGCCTCTTTGAGGTCTTATTAGCTTGAGTTTAGATAACTCAAATATGCCTATCGTTGATGGAAGTCCCCAAGTGTTAGAGATATATTTGTATCTAACTCTTACGCCATTCTCACAAAATCATAAGTATGAGATTTGCATATTAGAGAATTTTCTTTGAGACGCAAGATGTTTGATAAAGAAAGAAATGCTTCTTTGAATAATTTGTACATGCGTACATGTTTTGACATCGAGGATCGACTAATCTATATGGACACAGTTCACTTGACCATTTGGCACATTACAAAGTTTCCCTATCGAGGCCCTTTGACATGAAGTACTTTTCTCGATAATACAACATCCGAGGGTGATGCCCCTCAGTATTCGAGGTTGATTGCAAAGAAGCCTTAGATACTATTGAATTGTCCTTAGGTAGCACATAATTGTTGCCTCATTAAAAACCTTGCCGAAAAATCCATTTGGGATAAAAATCGATCTAAGGGAAAAAGAGTTCAACGCGTACTTTAGAACTTGAGGTCTCGATGTCTTTGGTCGAACTCCTGCAATGAGTTAGCGTCAAATATATATAAATGAAAGAAGGGAGAAAGTCATACCTTAATAATAATATCGTTTGAGAAGTGATATATTCCAGTTGTTTGGCAGTGGTTCGCCGTCCATCGTTTCGAGTTTATAAGATTCTTTTCCGACTATATAGAGGACTTGGTAGGATCCTTCCCAATTCGGGCCGAGCTTCCCTTCATTAGGGTCTCGAGTGTTTATGGTGACTTTTCTTAGGATTAAGTCCCTGACTTTGAAGTGGTTAAGGTTGGTTCTTCTATTGTAGTATCTTTCGATTCGTTGCTTTTGTACGGCCATTCGAACGAGTGCAGCTTCTCGTGTTTCATCTAACAATTCGAGGCAAGTATTCATAGCCTCGTGGTTTGATTCCTTTATTGTATGTTGAAACCTAGCACTGGGTACTCCGACTTCGATTGGAATTAAGAATTCGGAGCCATATACGAAAGAAAATGGAGTTGCTCCATTGCTGAACTTCGATGTTGTTCCATAGGCCCAAAGAACTTCGGGTAGAATTACTCTCCATTTCCCTTTAGCCTCGTTCAACCTTTTCTTCAGGTTTTGGATGATAGTCTGTCCATTCCCACTAGGGTGATATGGTGTTGACAATATCCTTTTTATTTTATGGTCTTCGAGGAATTTTGTTACTTTGCTGGCGATAAATTGTTTACCATTATCGCATAATATTTCTGCGAGTATCCCAAATCGACATGCAATGTGATCCCAGATGAAATTTATAACCTCTTTCTCTCAGAATTTATGGAAAGCCTATGCTTTAACCTATTTAGAGAAATAGTCTGTCATAAATAAAATGAACTTAGCTTTACCTGGGGCCGATGGCAGAGGGCCGACGATATCCATACCCCATTTCATGAATGGCCATGGGAATAGGACCGAGTGAAGTTGTTCTCCGGGCTAGTAGATCATCGGTGCAAACCTTTGACATTTATCACATTTTCAAACAAACTCCTTAGAGTCTTTTTCCATGCTATCCCAGTAGTATCTTGCTCTAATGACTTTGTGAATCAGTGACTCGGTGCCGAAGTGGTTCCCACAAGTGCCTTTGTGGACCTTCCGCAGAACATAGTCGGTGTCTCTTGGTCCCAAACACACTGCCAATGGTCCATCGAATGTCCTTATGTATAATGTTCCATCTTCGCCCAATGTGAAACGAGCGGCTTTAGTTCGTAGGGCCATCGATTCTTTAGGGTCCGATGGGAGCTTTCCATTCTTTAGTACTCGATGTATTTATTCCTCCAGTCCCAGGTTAAGCTTGTAGAATTTATTTTGGCATGTGGGGTGACATTGAAAATATGGTTTTAACTTTCTAGAAGCGCTTATCAGTGCAAGTGCCAATTTCTCTAAGTGTGGATACCTAGTTTCTGCTTCTCCTAAGGTTCGATTTACATAATAAACAGGAAACTGCATACCTTGCTCTTCTCGAACTAGGACACCACTTAGCGCGATTTTGGATACTGCTAAGTACAAGTAAAGTTTCTCATCTGCCTTTGGAGTGTGAAGCAGTGGTGGGCTCGATAGGTATCACTTCAATTCTTCCAATGCCTGTTGACACTCTAGAGTCCAGGAAAAACCGTTCTTCTTTTTGAGTAGAGAGAAAAACTTGTGGCTTCGATTCGATGACCTCGAGATGAATCGGCCTAAGGCAGCTATCTGTCCAGTCAGACTTTGTACGGATTTTACACTGTCCATGACGGTGATGTCTTTGATGTCCTTGATTTTATCGAGGTTGATTTAGATCCCCTATTTGATACCATGAAGCCAAGGAATTTTCCCGAACCGACCCCGAAAGCACATTTCTCGGGGTTGAGCTTCATGTTTTATTTCCTTAAGATCTCGAACGTTTCCTGCAAATGAGCCAAATGGTCCTCACGCAGGGACTTAACTAGCATGTCAACAATATAGACTTCCATTAACTTACCTATTTGTTGTTCAAACATTTTATTTAATAGGCGTTGATATGTAGCCCCCGCATTCTTTAGCCCGAAGGGCATGACATTATAACAATACGTTCCATACTTGGTGCTAAACATAGTCTTTTTCTTGGTCTTCTGGGTTCATTTGGATTTGATTGTACCAGAATAGGCGTCAATAAAAGTAAGGATCTCGTGGTCGGCCGTGGAATCAATCATGTGATCGATGTTAGGCAGTGGAAAAGAATCTTTGGGACACACTTTGTTTAAGTCTTTATAGTCTACACACATTCTAAGTTTGTTCCCTTTTTAGGGACTACCACTACATTAGCTAACCATTTGGGGTATTTTACCTCCCGAATGGATCCTATTTTGAGAAGTTTAGTTACCTCGTCCTTTATGAATGCATATTTTACCTCGAACTGGGGCCTTCTCTTCTATTTTACCGGTCTGAACTTAGGGTCCAAGATTAACTGATGCGTTATTATCTCTAGTGGGATCCATGTTATGTCTAAATGGGACCATGCAAAATAGTCTATGTTATCAATAAGAAATTGTCACCTTTTTCCTGAGTCCGGGGGTTAACCCCGTTCCTAGGTATACCTTTCGCTCGGGCAGGTACTTGATGTGTAGCTTAAAGTGTATATTTTTTTATGTATATCGCCTCATATTTTACTTTTGTTTCGTGAGATTTAGATGCTAAATGTGATGATTTATATTAATTTGAAGTGTTTCTATGTGTAGGAATGCTTCGGGATCAATTGGGGGCGAAACGCGCGAAATTAGAGCCAAAACGACGAAACCGACGATTTTGCGAATTTGGGCACCATAGGCAGGGCTGGGCGCCACCTGTGGCGCTGGAGGCAGAATGTTTATTGGGGCAGCGCCCTGGTGGGCGCCCGGCGCTAGCCAAGGCGCCTGTGACGTGAATTTTCCCTATTTTGCCCGGGACACGGTTATTTCGGCCCTAAACCTACCCAACACGTATAAAAGCAGGTCTAAGATTATTTTTGAGGGGGTGGGGGGGACGCCACTTTGGAGGAATAATACACACGGAATTTCTAGGGAGCGAAGGATTCTCAGTTTTCTTCATCTTTTTCTAGTATTTACAATTAATTCAACACTTATGCAATTGTTTGATTTTAGCATGAGTGGCTAAACACCCATTGTTCTGGGGTTGTGATTTAGCCATGAATATTGTTATTCGACATTAGTTTAACCTTGATTATAGTTCACTAAATATATGGTTGTTTCTTCAATTCTGTGTTTAATTGCTTAATTGTCTGGCCAGCAGTTAGGTTCTATATACTATCTGTGCTATGCTTGGGAAAGCCGTGTATAGATTAGAGAAGAATTGAAGAGACCGAGATCTTAACCCTTCAGGGGAGAGGATTTGTGGTTAGGATAGAAATATACCTAGTCACAGCGCTTAATTAAATATCCTAATATTAGTGCGTTCTGATAGATTAATTTCATAGGAATATAGGCGTTAATCTATTGAGAATAGGCGAGTAGTGCTTCGAGAGAAGGATATGAGAGCATTTATCGATTAATTAGCAACCATGACTGAATTATATGAAAGGGAGAGTTAATTAGAATACAATACGGGTGGTGAATTGATCACAACCCTAGAATATTTGTCTTTATTGAATACACAACAATCAACTCGTTACTTGATAATTAGTTAACTCTTAGAATCATAGTATAAAATAGTTACATTCCTGGATTTTTATTTTGTCTTGATTAAATAACAATTATAGTGATTTAGTAAGTATTTTACACAAGTCTCTGTGGGTTCGACACTCGATTTATCATTATATTACTTGTACGACCACGTATACTTGTGTGTGCGTTTAGGGACCAACAAGTTTTTGGCGCCGTTGCCGGGGACTTGAATATAGATTACATTCTAGTTTTTGCTTTAATTGTTTATTTTGTCCAGTCTAACATTACTTGATTGTTACTCTAATCTCAGGAACTTTGATTGATTGTGTAGGGTCAGAAGCCAGGACAGGCTTGACGGCTTTGACCCCGAACCTGAGAGAACATTTCACATGAGGTTGAGGGAAGCAAGGGATACAAACAATATTCAGGACCTCATTCAAATTCCTGTGAACATGGTAGAGGACCAACACATGGCCATTCAGGAGGTGGAAATGCCCAGTATTTGCTAATGATACCTCCAGCATCGTGAAGCCCAGAATCACTGGGCATTTTGAGCTGAAACAGAGCATGATCCAGTTACTTCATGCAAACGGGCAGTTTATGGGTCTTCCACATGAGGATCCTCAGCAGCACATTCTGAACTTCTTGGAGATTAGTGATACTTATATCACTAACGGGGTTACGCCAGATTACGTGAGGCTCACGCTTTTCTCATTCTCTCTGTTGGGAGAAGCAAAGAGATGGCTAAAGGCAGAACCAGCTAATTCCATTACAACATGGAGCGATTTGGTGAGAAAATTTCTGGCAAGGTTCTTTCCTTCAAGCAATACTATAAAGTTCAGAAGTGAGATAGTCTTCTTTAAACAGAAAGCAGGCGAATCTTTATATTCAGCATGAGAAAGGTTCAAGGGGCTACTCAGAGACTGTCCTCATCACAATCAGACAAATGAAGTGTTAGTTCACACTTTCATTGAGGGGCTCTATCCCCAAACAAATATTGTGGAGGTCAGGTATTGGAGAAGAATTATGATGAAATATTTGCATTATTGAATAAATTCTCCAAAAGCAATCCATACTGGCAAGGTGAGATGGGAAGGAATGTGGTTCAAAAGTCACCAGGGGTTCTTGAACTAGATGTTGTCTCAGCATTGTCAGCTCAGATCTCTACATTGACTAACCAAGTCAATCAGATGACCTTGATCATTAACAAGAAACAGTCTCAACCACTACAACAGGCCCAGCCAATGCAACCAGTGCAACATATTCAGGTATTTTGTGAAGTCTGTGGAGAGGGNCTCACTTGGCTGAAAAATCAGCTAGCCTTGAGGAGATTATGAAGAGAATGATGAACGACCAACTTGCTTTCAATCAGAAAATAATGGCTGATCACCAGGACCAAGCAGCAACAATGAGAAATTTGGAACGCCAAATGGGGCAAATTGCCAGTTCCCAAAATACCAGACCAGTAGGAGCTCTTCCGAGTGATACTGAGCCTAATCCTAAGGCTCAAGTCAATGCAATTACCTTGAGAAATGTAAGAATACTAGAAGAATCTCAAAAGACAAAGAAGAATACAACTCATCCTGAAGGAGAAATAGTTCCCAAGCTAGTTGAAGGGAATGAGAATAAAGATAAAGGACCCGAGCCAGTACTTGAAACAACGCCACCACCTCCGTTTCCATAAAGACTGCAGAGGTAAAAAGATGATGCTAAGTACAAGAGATTCCTAGATATGTTGAGCCAAGTGAGTGTGAATTTTCCTTTGGTGGAAATTTTGCAAGAAGTGCCTAAGTACGCTAGGTATCTCAGGATATTATGGAAAATAAACGAAGACATACAGAGTTCGAAACAGTTGCACTTACTGAAGAGTGCAGTGCCAGAGTTCAGAGTAAACTTCCTCCTAAGTTGAAGGATCCTGGGAGTTTCACAATTCCTTTGTCTCTTGGAAAACAAGAAGTTGGTAGAGCCCTGTGTGATTTAGGGGCTAGTATAAATTTGATGCCATCTTCTTTGTTCAAGAAACTCTGATTGGGGGTTCTTAGACCTACCACAATCACTTTACAGTTAGCATATAGGTCGCTAATTATGCCGGAAGGAATTATTGAGGATGTACTAGTTCGAGTGGGAAAGTTTATTCTTCCCGCTGATTTTATTGTGCTTGATTACGAGGCAGATGAGGAAGTGCCCATTATTTTGGGGCGACCATTCTTAGCTACTGGTGGAGCAATTATTGATGTGAGGGCAGGGAAGTTAAAAATGAGAGTTGACGATGAGGAGGTCACTTTTAATGTGTACAAGGCACTTAAACTCCCAAAGCATTATGAGGACCTGTGCATGATTAATGTGGTCGACGTGAAGGGGATAGAGCAGAGTCCTTATGTGAATGGCAATGATCCAGAGGAGGTGGTGTTGCAAGTTGAGGGTGTAAAGATAATTGAGAAAAGAGTCAGAGATGAAAAAAGAGACCCGTTAAGAGCGTGCAAAAAGGCTAGGCTTCATGGGAGACATNCATAACATAAGTGTGGGGTGGAGAAACTACTTTCTGAAGTGAAGTGTAATTGTATAAAATTATTATTTTCTTTAGTTAAGGAACGAAAAGAAAAAGCTCGGATTTTTCCCAACGATGGATCTGTTGGACAATTTTCTTGAGCGATAAAGTCCGATTTAAAAACACCAAAAAGATTTTTTTTTTCTTTTTTTTTTAGGATAGTTAGGTAGTATCCCTTGGTTTTTCTTTGGGCACCGGTTCTTTTCCAAGGGTGTAACTCGAACCGGGTATTCTAGTTAGTTTTTACTTAAAATTTTTTTTGTTGAGTAATTAGGAAGAAACTGAGTAACATAGAGATACCCTTTGACATGTTTGGTGCTGGCATATTAGGTTATGACATACATTCTGATTTCCCTTGTATTTGGTTTGGCATGTGATGCCTGAGTAAAAATAAATAGCCTATTTTGTGACGCCTTTGCTCAATTGCTTGACTTGTATGCTACATAGTGTAATATTGCTTAAATCTCTTAATTTTATGTGCTTGCTTGACTTGAGAGTTGAATAAAACCGTTGTGATTGAGTCATGTGCAATGTGTGAGTGAGGTTTAGTGATTTTCTATGCTATCCTGTGTAGTCTAGAACTTGCCACGTGTGTTAATCGAAGCGAAATTATAGGTTATGCTAGTCTAGGGGATGACGTAGGCATTTTTCTTGTTTGATCATGGATGTGCTTGTCACACTAAAATAAAAAAATTTCATTGTTATCCCCTTTGAGATTATAGACCTTTTCTTTGGCACCCACATTACAAGCCGTACCCCTATTTTGTTCTTAAATTGAGATTTTTGCACCTTTTCCTCCTAAGGCACTTAGTCCCTAAAAGAAGTAAGGTGAGACAATGGGGATTAGTTTTTGAGTGGAGCCATGGAAATGCCTGTTAGTGCACAAAACATTATAGTCAAAAGTCACTAGCCATTGAATCTTCATGTATGGATTGTGTGTAGGAAAGGAAGAGAAAAAAAATGATAGTAAAAGTATGTACAAAAAGATACACACCTCCAATTTTTACTAATTTGTGCTAGTGAAAATATAGAAGTGCTTAATTCAAAAAGGGCTATGTTGAATATGAGTTGTAGCAAGGGAATTTGTTGAGAAGAATATGTGTTGATTTGTGAAGGTAGTGTATTAAAGTGCTTAGGAGGGTTAGTAACTATTCCTAAATATATCCTACCCGTCCCTTAGCCTACATTACAACCTTAAAAGTCCTAATTGATCCTAGATTTGGCTAACTTGAATTAGTGGAGATCTACACTACGGGCAAGCTTATGGTACGACCACGGGATGCATATGAATTCTTTGTGAGAGTGAGTGAATTTGTTCAATTGTGTGATGTCCTTAAATTATGTTCAAAAGCATATTTGAATGTGGGGACTAGTTATATTCACTCTTTTGTTTGTTGGTGAGGGCACATGATCTAATGAACAATTGGTAATGTTGTAAACTTTCTTGTTGGGTAGGTGCGTGATTTGAGAGGGCTTAGTGGTTGCAAGTTGACTCTTGAGAGTGGGTGGTTGCAATTAGGTTGTTGGTATGATTGATAGAATTGTTATACTTGGGCATGTTTAAAGAAGGGGAAGAATGTGAAATTTTGTATGTTCATACTTGATTGCCGGTATCGATCATAGTCAAGGGGTAAGGTGTGTGATTGACAAGTGAAATACTCCTTGATAATGAACTTTGTACGTGTTTAAGGGTAGTAGATTGTCCCATTGCTCGAGGACGAGCAAGAATCTAAGTGTGGGGTGTTGATGTGTAGCTTAAAGTGTATATATTTCTATGTATATCGCCTCATATTTTACTTTTTTTTCATGAGTTTTAGATGTTAAATGTGATGATTTATATTAATTTGAATTGTTTTATGTGTAGGAATGATTCGGAATCAATGGGGGGAAAACGCGCGAAATTAGAGCCAAAACGACGAAGCCGGCGATTTTGCGATTTTGGGCGCCACAGGCAGGGCTGGGTGCCACCTGTGGCGCTGGAGGCAGAATTTTTACTGGGGCAGCGCCCTGGTGGGTGCCCGACGCTGGCCACGGTGCCGGTGACATAAATTTTCCCTATTTTTCCCGGGACACGGTTATTTCGGCCCTAAACCTNATTCTCAGTTTTCTTCATCTTTTTCTAGTATTTACAATTAATTCAACACTTATGCAATTGTTTGATTTTAGCATGAGTGGTTAACATCCATTGTTCTGGGGTTGTGATTTAGCCATGAACATTGTTATTTGACATTAGTTTAACCTTGATTATAGTTCACTCAATATATGGTTGTTTCTTCAATTCTGTGTTTAATTGCTTAATTCTCTGGCCAGCAGTTAGGTTCTATATACTATCTATGCTATGCTTGGGAAAGCCGTGTATAGATTAGAGAAGAATTGAAGAGAGCACGATCCTAACCCTTCAAGGGAGTGGATTTGTGGTTAGGATAGGAATATACCTAGTCACCGTGCTTAATTAAATATTGTAATCTTAGTGCGTTCTGATAGATTAATTTCATAGGAATATAGGCGTTAATCTATTGAGAATAGGCGAGTAGTGCTTCTGGAGAAGGCTATGAGAGAATTTATCGATTAATTAGCAACCATGCGTGAATTATATGAAAGGGAGAATTAATAAGAATACAATACGAGTGGTGAATTGATCACAACCCTGGAATATTTGTCTTTATTGAATACACAACAATCAACTCATTACTTGATAATTAGTTAACTCATAGAATCGTAGTATAAAATAGTTACATTCCTAGATTTTTCTTTTGGCTTGATTAAATAACAATTATAGTAATTTAGTAAGTAGTTTACACAAGTCTCTGTGGGTTCGACACTCGATTTATCATTATATTACTTGTACGACCACGTATACTTGCGTGTGCGTTTAGGGACCAACAATACTCGATCAGTATAACCTGTTCCAGCTCTTCGACCATTGATTTGGTGGCATCCGAATCTTCAGGAACAACAAAGGTTCGAGGGGTTAGAAAATCCTCCTCTTCTTCTTCTTCTCCTATTATATGTTTCTCCGATTCAGTCGAGGCTGGGGACGGTGATTTCTATTTAGCTTCCTGTTTACCTTTGATGCTCGACCTTTCCGAGGTTTATGGTGTCGAAATTGGTGTTACCTCCTCGACCGAAAACATTTCCTTTACGGCATGCTATTCCCCGTATACTGTTTTTACATTATATGTCGTCGGGAACTTCATCATTTGGTGGAGGATCGAAGGTACTACCTCATGTTGTTGATCCAAGGCCTTCTGAGTAGTTCATTATAACTCATGTCACCCTCGATGACGTGGAATTTGGTATCTTAAATGGTTCCAGCCATGTTCACCGGTAGGATAATCGCCCCTTTAGTTGTTTCACTAGCCATTTTGAAGCCGTTTAAGACTCGAGATGCAGTTACAATTTGATCATGTATGTCGATCTATTCCATGACCCTTGATCGAATGATGTTTTCCGAGCTACCTGGATCCACTAAAACACGCTTAACTTGAACTTTATTTAATAAGATAGAAATTGCCAGAGCGTCATTGTGGGGCTGAGAAATGCCTTCTGCTTCTTCTTCATTGAATGATAAGGTGTCTTCGGGCACACAATCTCGGGTTCGTTTCTCTCTAGTGGAACGTTGAC
This sequence comes from Nicotiana knightiana, assembly GCA_005239525.1. NCBI lineage: Eukaryota > Viridiplantae > Streptophyta > Magnoliopsida > Solanales > Solanaceae > Nicotiana > Nicotiana knightiana. The sequence continues at coordinate 138,017 of ML438680.1, read as the reverse complement.
CCCATCGAAGATCATGTAAATGACATGTTGAGGTTCTTCTTGTTCATTCTTCATATTATCGTCCTTTTCCCTGAAATTATTTTTTTCTCGGTAGTTGAGGTGTTCTCAAAGATGGCCTTCGTTGAATAAACGAGCTACCTCCCCCCTTAATTGCCTGCAATCGTCGGTCCTATGACCGTGCGTGCCATGATACTTGCACATCAAGTTTGGGTTTCTTTAGGAAGGATCGATCTGTATGGTCCTGGTCCACCTAGTGTCTTTGATCCTTCCGATAGCTGATACGATGCTTGAGGCATCGATGCTGAAATTATATTCTGATAGCCGAGGTGCCTCTATGGGATCTGCATACTTGTAAAAACCACTCTTGCTCATAAGTCCTTGAAAACTCTGTCCTCGATCACCTCTTCGATCGTTCCGGATAGAATTTCATCCCGGGCCGTTGTTCCTTCGATCTGCAATATATGGTTGGTACCGGTCTTTATTCAACCTTGGCTCTCTAGCGACGTCCGTCTGATTTTTACCTGTCAACCTTTTTGGATGCACTGAACCGGAAGGAGCTCCTAATTGGTCATCTTCGACCCTGATCTTCGATTAATATCTATTGTGAACATCTTCCCAAGTTACAGTTGGGTACTCGATCAAATTTATTTCAACAGACGTGATGCTATCGAACTCCATTCAACCCTTCGGTGAAAGCTTGGACGACCCAATCATCTGTGACCGATGGCAACTCCATGCGCTCCATTTGAAATCGGACATGAACTCCCTTAGCATCTCATTATCCCTTTGTCTTACCTTGAAGAGGTCCGATTTCCTTGTTGTGACCTTTATGGCCCCGACGTCTGCTTTTACGAAAGAATCTGCTAACATGGCGAATGAATCGATGGAATTTGGTGGTAGATTGTGATACCAAATGATTGCTCCCTTCGACAGGGTCTCTCTGAACTTTTTCAACAACACAGACTCGATTTTGTCATCCTCCAAATCATTACCCTTAATGGCGCATGTGTAAGAGGTAACATGCTCATTGGAGTCGGTGGTCCCATTATATTTGGGTATGTCAGGCATACGGAACTTCTTTGGAATGGGCTTCGGAGCCTCACTCGGAGAGAAAGGCTATTGCACAAACTTCTTCGAATCCATTCCTTTCAAGATTGGTGGTGCTCCCGGTATCTGATCAACTCGAGAGTTGTAAGTCTCTACCTTTTTTATCAATGGCTTCGATTTTCTTCTCTCCTGATTCAATTCTCTTGGTGTGCTCCTCGAGCATTTTCATTACAGCGGGATCGGTCCTCGATGTGTTATCACTCGATCTTTCCGGCACTGGCTCAGTATAGCGAGTAATCTCCGGCTCGACCCTATTTGGAGCTCTGTGTTGATTTTGTAACTGAGCAATGGCAGCTTGTTGAGCCTGAAGCATTTAGAATATCACTTGGATACTGACTCCTTCGTCTCATCTGCCCTGTGTACACTGGCCATCAGATCCGCCTTCTCTGCGTACACTCCCCTCGAGGTCTGCACCTAGGTCCACATTCAGATCAACGTGCGAACTTACGTCGACTGGGTTGATAGGCGCTACTCCTCCGCGATTAGCCTGTAGCACCCCGATTCCTGGAGCAATCACATTTTCATTTACCCGGTGAAGTCCGAGGCCATTGTCATCGTGTGTGGATGCGTTTTGTGAGTTTGACATGTTTTAACCTGAAAGAAAAAAATCTTGACAAGAACAAGCGTAAAATAATGTATTTTACCAGAATTAGTACTGAACAATCACTATTATCCTTAGCCCCATGGTGGGCGCCAAACTGTTTACCCTAAAATTTGAGTAACAATTAAATTTATATTGTGGTTTTAAGTATACGTGATCTAATTCAATATCGATTGATAAATAATGAACGAAATGAATAAATTGAACAGTAAAGTAAACCAAACCAGCGCTCAAGCAGTGCTTTTGACCTCGATTTGAGATAGTCTCGAGGTTGGATAACAAGAATAGTAATGAACAATAGTGGATAGTAAGAGAAATAGAGAGCAGCATGTATATTCTTTCTCAGTGAATAATGATCCCCCTACAAATGAATGGGGTACCTCTTTATATTATAGGGGAATCCTACATAAGGAACAATTCTAACAATGGAAGTAAATCCCACGATCAACGTCAATAACCGCTTGATTTGATATGTCCCGTGATTTCCATCATGATTTTCGAACGGTTGCTAATATTTTGCCATTCCGTTATTATGCCTTACTCGAAGTCGGTCATGCTCGGTCTCGATCTTCAGCGAGCACTTCGATCTTCACGCTCCATACTCTGTCATCGAGCTCTAGCTTGGTCCATTATGATCTCACTCTCGAGGCAGCTCCTCGGGCCTATAAAATTGGATATGCCCGATTTTAACCGTATACAACACACCCAGTCCTAAACCGGCTAGATTAAGGGCAATGAAGTGTAACTCTGGCCCAAGAATATCCACTTTACTATCCTTGTTAGGCTCAAAAACTGCCCCAGAAAAAAGGGAGTGGGAAGAGGGAAAAAAATAATTAAAAATAAATAGATGGAACAGCTGTATTCAAGAATTGAATTGAAAAGAATAAACAACTAAATCTGAAGTGCAAAGCATATGAAAGCCTGAATATACAACAACTTTTAGTCCAAGAAGGAAAAAATAACTCTGTGTACGGGTACAATTGGGGATATAGTTACCCCCGGTTTCCCGCTGAGAAGCGAGGAACAACATTACTCGTTATTAGCTCGTGCGACCGAAGGTACCCATAGATCGGAACTAGAAGCAGACAAATGATTCGTCCGGAGTCGAGCATGGCCGAACTCGGAGAGATTCCAGATCGAGCAATATGAAGAATCGAGGGTAAAGGAAAAAACATTTAAGAAAGACAAACAGAGAGCCAAAATATCTGCCATCAATCGGATATTATAGTGCTGATCAGACTCGGTATTGGCTGTAGAACGTATTTTTGTGAGAGAAAAGGAAGGAAAGGATTTTTACCTTATTTGTACTTGTATTAGGGTTAAAACTCCTCTACTATATAAATAGGATCACCCCTTTATTTTATTGCATGTATATCAAGGCAAAATAAATTTACTTTGGCTTTCAACAATTGTCTAAGGGTTCTTCAGTTGTTCACTGATTTAGCCATACCCGAACTCCTTCTCGAGGCCTCAGTTGTGGCTAATTATTAGCATTCATGCTAAATAAAAGGCTTAATTATTACATTACTTTGGATTGATCGTTCTATCTCATTTCAATTTGATTATTTACTGCTCTTTGATCATTTTTGTTAAATGGCACCACATATTCTTTAAACCATATACAAATTTAATTGTTATTTATTTTAAGGGTAAACAGTTTGACGTCCACCGTAGGTCTAAGGATAATGGTGGTAATTTAGTACGATCCTGATAACCACTCTATTTTACACTTATTATTTAAAGTTTGATTTCAGGATTAGTCAATATTTCAGATTCTCAATCTACTCACTTAAGTGTTGACACCGAATCAGGCCACCACGGTGAAAATAAAAATGTGGTGCCGAGTAACAGCGTACCCACTACCGACCCTAATGGCATTCCAATAGTTGATCAGTCGATGTCAATCACAGGTTGCTATCAACATCAATCTACCAACTAATCCCACTAGCAACATTCATGGGGCACCTTAGCCATCGGCTCGCGAGGAACCCGAAAGAGGAGCCGATGGGGTTTGCTTACATTGGATTGTTGAGATATTGCAAGCTCAGCAAGTTACCATAGCACAACTGCATAGTCAAAATTACACACACAACACTACTGAACCTGAACGGGATGGAGAAGACACTCGGAGGGAAGAACGAATTATCACAGAACCCGACGGGTCCAGATTCGGAGAAACTTTCAAGGTGATGAAAATGCTCGGGGAACTGACGAAACGGGTGGATCTGACGAAAAGAAGATTGAGGCAAATGACAAGAACGTGGAAACATACAACTCGAAGGTCGATCAGATCCAAGGAGTACCTTCAATAGTGAAGGGACCGTATTCCAAAAAGTTCCTTTAGAATCCTTTCTCCACAAACGCGACACCAAAGCCTATTCCGAAAAGGTTCCGAATTCCTGATATTCCTAAATATAATGGGACCATAGATCCAAACGAGCACGTGACCTCTTACACATGTGCAATAAAAGGCAACGACCTCGAAGATGACGAGATCGAGTCGGTATTGCTGAAGAAATTCGGGGAAACCGTGTCCAAAAGAGCAATGATATGGTATAACAACTTATCGCAAAACTCCATGTATTCGTTTGTTATGCTCGTAGATGCCTTTGTTAAAGCCCATGCATGACCCATTATATTTGAGCCGAGGAAATTGATTTTTTTCAAAGTTAAGCAGAGGGATAATGAGATGCTTAGGGAATTCGTGTCGAGATTCCAAAATGGAATGAATGGACCTCCCCCCAGTTGCAGGCGATTGGCCCGTTCAGGCATTTACTCAAGGTCTCAACCCCTGAAGTTCTGTTGCGTCTCAATAACTGAAGCCGAATTTGGTAGAGTACACCGCGGTTACCAAGGCGATGTCCACAACAGGTATCAGTCAAAGATAATAGTTGAGGACGACCAATTAGTGACTCCCTCGGGGTCGATTTATCCTAATAGAGTGAATGACAAGTCTAAAAGAATAGTGGATCAGGACTCGAGGCCACCCGAGACCGATACCACCCTTACAACTAAGATAGAAGGGGAAACGGACCCAGTCGCTATCCAACCAGCAATGAAAGAAGGAATGGTAAGGGTCCAAGAAATCTATGGTTGGTGAATAAAAATAGTTTCGAGATATCATTCGTAGCTACTGTGTCACGACCCAAACCGATAGGTCACGACGGGCATCCGGTGCCTTATCCAATTGAGTACCAACGTAACATATCTTTATTATTATACCATCATGGGTAAATGGGCCAGAGGGGCCTTCATGATATAACAAAAATAAAAAATAAGAGAATACTAGACATAGGACGACCCAACATGATATAGAAACGTATACATGTGACATACAGGCCTATAAGGACGACATGATCATTTGTATACCCAAAACATAGGCCGACAAGGCCATACAAGTATCCATATACATGACATATGTCTACAAGCCTCTAAGAGTAAAAAATATCATAAAGGTCGGGACAGGGCCGCGTCATACCAATCAATACATATCCAAATCATACTAACTAAATAGGCAACTCCGAAGCAAGTAGAGTGCACCAACACATTTCGTCGAGCTGATAGCCTACTGGGATGACTATCAACATGTCTATCGTGTCCTGTAGGCATAAAATGCAGCATCCCCAAGCGAAAGGGACATCAGTACAAATAAAGTACTGAGTATGTAAGTCATGAAAGCAGTATACAAAAGACATGAAATAAACATGGAGTAAAGAACTCAACTTGTAAGTCTAAATATCTCTGTGAATCATGAAACAATTAGAATGTCATGCATATGTGTATAAATGTCATATCATTCATAGTTATATGTGTACATAATATTATCAAGCATCTGAGGGCATCTCATCATATCATCTCGGCCTGTGTGAGTGAAATCATTATCATATACCAGTTGATCCGATGTTGGTGCGTATATAATGATATAACCTTTTCCCATACCCCATATACATATAATATATGCGTATATAACGCCATGTGGGTATAGGTAATGTACATGTATAAATGAATGCAATGCCTAATGAAGTAAATCGATAAGATCTCTCGAAATGTCATAAAATAAATATGCCTTCGGATAAACTTTATCAACTTATGTATTTTCTAAGACCCGTGAACAAACGATATAATAATAGGACATATGGGGAATCAGGAACATAAGCACCCCTAATACTTCTATGAATAGATTCATTTATGAAAGTTGCGTGTTTGCTCGTTTCGTTTGCATCATATGGGTCATGCCAAAATGAAAAAGGGATAGCCTTAACATACCTCAAGTCATCAATGAAACTTAACAACAAGCATACAACAACTAGCGCGCCAACCCTATAACAAAGAAATGCATGTACAACTTAGATGGCGCTAGTATATCACGTATCTCAAACGATTGCTCGATTCTAAAATAAAGCAGGCAACATTTCCCCTGATTTTACTGCTCCCTCAAGCCTACTATAGGCGAGACAACAGCATAATACAACCAGCAACTCCAAAACAACCTAACTACAATTTAGGACCTTTAATACAACAAAAAGCCCAGATATACCATAACACACCCAATCAACAAGTTATCAATTAGCTTGAAATTACAACGACGAGCGACTAGCCTGCTACCCTATCACATGTGGCGTTTCTCCACGCCCTTCATCCTTCCAAACTCCATAAATCAGCAGCACAATAGGCCAACATGAGTGGACTACAAAATAATCCACTAAAAGTGAAATAAATCAAACTTACGACTTCTGATCACCATCCCGTGATTTCTAACTATTAGGAAACGAATTTATCAACCACTACTAGAAATTCGGGAAAACCGTATAAAAAACAAAAGTTGGTCGGTAATGGCCGATAATTGTCCAAAATACGACCATTAACGTATGGTCGGTATTTTGAAGGTCGGAAGGGCATACCGACCAAAGCTGGTCGGAAATTACCGACCAACTTTGGTCGGTCAATTAAATTCAAAAAAACAATTGCCGAAAAAACCGACTAGTTGGTCAATTTTTTCCGACCAAAGTTTATCGGTATTTTAATTGTATAATTAAAAATGCACCATCTGGGAATCAAATTGGGGTCTGTTCTATGGTCGGATACTATTATACCACTATACCATAGGTGAATTTTATATTAAGACTGTTTTTTATTTTATTTATACTCTTTAATTGTATTTTTGCACGAAAATAACCGACCAAAGTTGGTCGGTGTATTAAAAAATAAAATTTCCGAACGAACTCGGTCGGTTTTTTAAAATGACCGACCGAATTAACCGATTAATTTAAATGAAGTTGGTTGGATTTTTGAAAAATAAATTTCGCAGGACTCAAAAATAGTTTCCCGCATTTTGCGCTAAAAAATAAAACCGACCAAAGTTGGTTGGTTTCTTAAAAAAAATTAAAAAATAAAATATTTTGAAAAACCGACCAACTTCAGTCGGTTTTTTGGCTGGTTTTTTGACCGGCCAAAATTGGTTTGTCGATCGTGGTCGGTTTTTCCCGAATTTCTAGTAGTGAACCTTCCTTAATATTTAAAATCTTAAATACAGAAGTAGACGTTTTCTTAACTATGATTACCTTCCAAAACTCAAACTACAAAGAAAACTAGAGGCGATATAGCGATACTTACATTGTAGGGTTCGTTCTAATGTTATTACTTTTTGATTTCATACCTAGGATGTTAATTTTCTTTGAAACCCTTGTAGAGAGCTTAAGGGTAAGTTTATGGGGGTTCTATGGTCGTGTTCTATGGAAAAATTAAGATAAAGACGACCTAATACCTATATATATCCACTTTTGAAAAGTCAAAGAGGTATCAGCTTGGCACCCTAGCATTGGCCCTTCTTCCGATGCTTATATCTTTTTATCCAGATGTCGTTTGAATGAATGGTTAAGAGAGTTGAAAAGTGCATTCCAAGATATTAAATTTGATATATAATAAGTCCCAAAAATACCTCATATAATACACAAAATGTATTTGTCCAAAAGCTTTAGTGACACACCTACTTGCACCTATGCAGTTTGCGCAGTCTCGCGAAACTGCAGATATCTCTCTACTCCAATGTGATATTGACGAATGGTTTAATGCGTAAGAAACTAGACTCGTAGATATTCAATTTGGTCTGTGGATAATTACTTAAATCCAGTTATATTGGGAGAAAAGTTCAGCTATATTTGACATAATTTTCAGCACATTATGAATATAACTTCTGACGACCTTTGCCAACTTTTGTTCCACAACTTGCTTGACTTCAAAATGTAATACAAGACTATTATAAAATTAAAATAACTCATAGAATAACCTCCTTATCATGGTAAGAACCTTAGCATCACCCCAAAAGTATGTTTTATAATATTCCCAACTTGTCGACATTCGACGAAACTTATTGTCTTTAATTTGTTTAGCATATAAGCCTTTAAACCCTCTTGGTAATTGCTATCCATGATCTTAAAGATTTTAACATACAAGGTAACATGATTAACTTACTGTATGTACTTTCAAAGACGATATCATTTTTGAGCTTACATCGACTTACGATGTACTCTCACGTACGAAAATATGGGATGTAACACAAAGATGCCCCGAGGCTATCAGAATATAACTTCAACGTAGATGCAGCGAGTTTAGTATCAGCCATAGGTCACATCAAGGAGACCAAATAGGCAACACCACTCTAGTCTGATCCGGCATAGAGGGATCACAATTTGATAAGCAAATATTACGGTACTCACATTCATATAACCGAGGAGTGTCGGCAATTAAGGGAAGGAGTGGCTCGTTTGTCCAATTATGGGGATCTTTGAAAATTCCTAAACCATTTCAAGAAGAGGGAAGCCAACAAGCAGGTCGAGAATCAATAACCCCAGCATGAAATTAAGATGATTATTGGAGGAGTAGACTTTCCCCAAGGACCGATGATAAAACCCGCCAAAGTCTCCATTATGAGAGAAAAAAGAACTCGAGATTATGTCTCGAGCGGATCCATCTCATTTGACAAGGATGCTGAGGGAATTATTCAACCTCACAATGATGCAAAATATCTGTACTTATTAATAAATCTCGAGTTAAACGCGTGTAAATTGATCCTGGTAGCTCGGACAACATCATCCGATAGAGAGTCGTGGATCAACTAGGGTTGTTAGATCATATTGTACCAGCAATTCAAGTACTGAACGGGTTCAATGTGGCATGTGAGGCAATGAAGGGTGAAATCACCCTACTAGTTAACATGGCCGGAATCACTCAACAAGCAAAGTTCTATGTGATCAAGGGGGACATGAGGTACAATGCCTTGTTCAGGAGACCGTGGGTTCATAGCATGAGTGTGGTACTGTCGACCTTGTACCAACCGTTGAAATTACCAACCCCAGGTGGAATAAAAAATTTCCACGGGGAATAACCAGCTACAAAGGAGATTTTCTCCGTCGAGGAAGTGATACCGGTACCCGCGATTACGACATCAAAAGATAAGGGACTGATCGAAGAGAAAGGCACCAAATAGAAATCACAGGTCTCGGCGTTGGCCGAGCCAAAAAATGGGAGGAACGTTGATGTCATGAGATAATTACATATAGTTTGACATTATTTACCCTACTTTCTTGTTGTTTGGATGATAATGGTGTGACAATTGCGCTTAATAGAGCTTATTTCATGTGTAGGAATGCTTGAACATGAATTGGAGAAAGTTGCATGAATGGTACCTCAGAGCTACCAAATGGAGCAATAAAAGAAGACGTGCAAGACAATGAAAATCCAGTGCCATAGACGTGCAATGTATTGTCCAGGGCACTCTCATCAGTGCCATAGACAGTGCCTTGCACCGAAAAAAAGTGCTACAGGCAGTGCCTTGCACCGAAACGACAGTGCTACAGGCAGTCTAAGGCTCCAACAATGCCATCCGAAAAAAAGTTTAATTCCTCATTAGTATTGGATATGTAAATTCGGCCCTTACCCTATAAAATACCCCTAAAAGTTAGTTTTTGAAGGGTTAGACACTATTGGAGAGACATCATTAGAGAGGGAATCGACCTAAGGTGGAAAGAACAGACGAGGAGCAAGGAGGAGAAATCTTCTACAAGTTTTTCACTTCCTTCTTCCTATTTTCATTATTGGTTATGAAGTCTAGTATTGTAGTTTTTCACACTGTTATGAATAGCTAATTTTTTATCTAGGGTTTTGATGGAACCTTTTGTAATATAAATTCTCCTTATTTATTTATATAATTGAGTCGTTAGATTTCTCTACTTGTTCAACTACGTGTTTACTGTTGTTGATTGAATGTCCATCAATTGATTGTGCCTATTTGGTGTGTATTGCTTGAGAGAGGGTACATATTTAGGTAGTTGTTGAACAACATCACTCCTAGCGTATGTGAGAGATGAACATGGAGGGTTAAAGGCGGGATTAGAGATAACGAAACCTTGATGTGATCATAGTGAGCGGTGAAAAAGTGCGAGCTAGCGTAATTCGAGAGAATATGACCAGTACATTGTTTTAGTTGCTCGAGAGAGAATTAGGATAAGTCGAGTGCTCATGATCAGTGGAGAATACTTAGGCGAAATTATAGAAGACGTAGTGGGAAGGATTCCGACAATTAGGGAAATCATAACTCTAGACCTCCTTAATCATTTCTCCAACCCTTAGTATCCCTAGTTGTTAATTTACTACTTTAATTTGTCAGTTAATTCGTTAGATATAAGAATCTTAATATTTATATCTTCGTAATTGTTCGAGCTTGTCTTCTTTGTGATAGTCAACAGTTGTAGCTAAACCTTGGTTCTCTGTGGGATTCGACTCTGAACTTTTAGACCAGATTATATTTGCAGCGACCGCTTATCCTTTTTAGGACTAGAGTTGGGCGTGATCAAATTTTGGCGTCGTTGCTAGCTAAAGGTGTAGTTGTAGTTGTACATATTTCTAGGTTTCAAGTTTGAACTTTTATATTGTTTTGTTTTGTTTTATTTATTTTTTAATTTTAATTTAGTTTACTTGTGGATTTGAGAAACATGTCATCTTGGAATTATAGAAGTTTAGGTGTTGGTAATTTTACTTTTGATCCGTATACATATTGTGAAGGAAACAACCCGTGGAAAAATTTTCAAAACGTTCCTGAGAGCGAGTTATGTGCACCAACTCAATCTTATTTGTGGAATGTGTGTGGTGGTCAAAATGGTCACTTTCATGGTTGGTCTTATATTTATTATCCTCCCCCAATCCCTTCCTATTATGGCTCTGATTTTTCTTGTGAAGTTAATAGGAATAAAGAAACTGGGGATACGGACCTGAAGGAGATCAAATATATGTTAAAGTGCCTTCTAGAACAAAATAATGAGAAACTATTGTAGATAGAAAGGAAAGAGGCAACTATTCGCAACTTGGAGGATCAAGTGAGTCAAGTGGTTGAAGCTTTTAATGCTCAGCAAGCCAATTTTGGGGATAGTAGCCAAGAAGAGAGTGAATTTGAGGTGCTAATTGAAGAGGTCACAGTAGAACATCAACAACTTATCCAACTCAATTTGAGTATGTCGATGTCGAAGAAGTGAGACTACAGTCGGCCAAGGACATTGAGGATATAAATGTTTTTGACTCTGGTATCATTGATGTTGAGGATGTTGAAAGTCCTGAAGTTCATGTGTTTGAGCGCATTGGTCCTCAATCCAAACATTTTTCTACATGAAAATTGGATGATGATACAGAAATAGAGTCGTCCGAGCCGATAAAGGAGTCAAGGAATGAGGAACAAGGTGCCTACATTTTGGAATTTTTCTTACAAGAAAGATAGGAGTACATACCTCATCTAAAAGCCAAGAAGTGTAGAATAGTGGGCCAATTAGATTTGTTCCACCACCCCTGAAGCATAACCGAAAACTTGAAGCCAAATTGGGGGTTCAATTCATAAGCTCGAGGTGGAGGCAGAAAGTGGTTCACGTCGTGCCGCGACGTTAAATCAGACGCTTGTTGAGAGGCAACCCAATTTTACTACCTTCTTTTATTTTTAATTTTTATTTTCTTATTATATTATTTTTGTAGTATCTTTTTTGATATTTTAGAATCATGGGAAGCATAGCTATTGTAATGATGCAACAACAAGTCTTATGGTTAGAACTAAGTGTGGGGTGCCCGCACAAAGAAAAAAATTCAGGAGAAGTCTGAGTAGCCCATGAACTGCTTGTGCTTTGGCCTTTGGACTACTAGAGAGTTTCTTTTACCCTCTTATTATTTATGTTGTGCATTGGGGACAATGCACAATTTTAAATGTGGGGTGAGGAGATTTTCTGGATGACTTTCTATGTTATTTTAGTTGTGTTAGTTTAATTGATAACTTTTTTATAAGAAAATTTTTGACTTTTTCCAACGATGGATCTTCTAGACAGTTTTCTTGAGGGATTTAAGTCTAAACAAAAAACAAACAAAAAATTAGAAAAAAAAAATACAAAAACATGTCTTTTATTTTTCTTAAGTAGTAATTATCCCCTGTGATTTTGCTTAGTGCCTTCGTTCTTTTCCATGGGATGTAACTTGAACCGGGTAGTAGATGTATTTTTTTTTAATTTTAGAGTAGTATGTAGGAAATAAAGCAGAAGAACTGATGTGATTTGCACCTTTTGACTTGTTTGATGGTTGCATACTTAGGTTCTGGAATGTGTTTCACCTTCCCTTAGATTTTAAATATATGATGATGCCTTTGTAAAAATGAATAGCATGTGTTATGACTCTTATGGCTCATTTGCTTGACTTGTGTTCACTTTGTGCTTTATGCTTAATATATCTCTTGTCTTTGTGAATACATGTTTGATTGAGATTTGGAATGAGACCGTCCTTAGTGAGTCATGTGCCATGTGTGAAGTGAGTTTTTTGTATAGTCCATTATATTGCATTTAAGTTTAGAACAGCCCGGAATGTGAATTGAAGCGAAATCCTAGGTGTTGCCCCGTTTTGAAAAGTGATGTTAGGCTTTCTTTTATCTTTTTGAGTTTTGTTGTTTATCACAAATAGAAACATCCCTAGATACCATTTTGAGCCTATAAGCCTTTTTTTGGCACCCGCATTACAAGCTTATCCCCTTTTGTTCTTAATTGAATCATTTTGATCCTTATACCTTTTAAAGCACTTTGTAAAGAGAGCGCTAGAGAGAAGTAATGAGAAAACTTGGGGTAGCTTTTGAGTGGAACCAATAGAAGGAAGAAATGTGCACTTGTAATTTAAATAAAAATCCACTAGCGGCAAGGTAGAATGTCTGTAGATTATAAGGATTTGAATAAGGCATGCCCAAAGGGATCATTTTCTTTGCCTAACATCGACTGAATGATCGTTGCAATGGTAGGCACGAGAAGCTGAGCTTTCTCGATGCCTATTACGGGTACAACCAAATACAGATGGATCTGGATGACCAAGAGAAAACTTCTTTTATAAGTAGTTTGGGCACTTATTTTTATAACGTGATGCCATTGGGGTTAAAAAGTGTCGGTTCCACATACCAACGCCCAATTAACTGAATGTTTGAGGAACAAATAGGGAATCAATAGAGGTTTATATCAATGATATGTTAGTTAAGTCCCTGCGAGTAGAAGACCATTTGAAACATTTTTATGAAACCTTGACATACTAAGGGAATACAATATGACATTGAACCTAGAGAAGTGTGCCTTCGGAGTCAACTTGGGAAAGGTCCTCGGCTTTATGGTGTCCAATCGGGGAATAGGGATCTACTCGGATAAGATAAAGTCCATAAAAGATATCACCATGGTAAACAACGTCAAGGAAGTGCAAAGGATGACCGAGCGATTAGCCGCATTGGACCGATTCATTTCTAGGTCATCGGATAGAATCCATCGATTCTTCTCGTTGATAATGAAAAAGAGAAACTTTGGTTGGACCCCGGAGTGCCAAAAAAACTTGGAGGTACTCAGACAATACTCATGAAGCCCTCCTTTGTTGCACACCTCGAAGGTGAATGAGGAGCTATACCTTTACTTGGCAGTGTACAAGGTAGTGGTAAGTGGTGTCTTGCTACGAGAAGAAGAAGGTACAGAAATTTCCTATATATGATGTTAGTAGAACTCTAGGTGATGCCGAAACGAGGTATCCACACCTAGAAAAATTAGCGCTTACCTTGCTAAGCGCATCTAGGAAACTAAAACCATTTTTTCAATGTCACCCTATATGTGTCCTGATCTCGTACATGTTAGGGAATGTTATGCATAAACCTGAACTCTAAGGCTGACTAGCAAAGTGGGCCACAAAGATTGGCGCGTATGATACTGAATACCCCCCCCCCCCCTCGAACAACTATAAAGTCTCA